>CM053510.1:49142192-49193734 GCA_028627145.1 Eidolon dupreanum | reverse complement strand
CTCGACTGATTAGATGAGGCCCACTCTCATTAGGGAGGGCAATCTGCTTTACTTGGTCTATTGATTTAAATGTTAAACTCATCTAAAAAAAACACCCTCGCAAAAATATCCAGAATAATGTTTGACCAAATATCTGGGTATCCCGTGGCCCAGGCAAGTTGACACATAAAATTAACCATACATTCATTTTCAGCATTTGGTCTACACTCTTTTTTGGTAGCAAGATGGGAGCAACAATTAAGCTGAAGTATGAAGAAGCAGATCTTAGGGAAAATATCCCAAAAGATGACCTTTCAAACCTACCCCCCATTTGTACTTCATCTCATTGGCTAGAATTATGTCATATATTCATTCCTAAACCACTCACTTGCAATGGGAAAGATTTACCCTCTACCCTAGGACTAGGAGAGAGATTATCTTCCTCTGAAGCAACAGACATATTGTTGTTAGAAAAAAAAAAGTTTGACTTGGGCAAGAAGGAGGAGGGGGAGGCTATTAGCTTAACAACCAACAGCGTCTGCCATAATTTCTATTATCCCCATTTTAAAGATACAGATACTGAAGATCAGAAAGATAGAGTTTGCCAGTAAATATTACAAAGCTAGTCAACTATCAAATTAAAATTTCCAAACAGATTTCTCTGGTCCTAATTTGCTTGCTCTATTTGCTGGACTATTCGTGGACAGGCCTAACTCTACCTATTCTGTCACCATGGGCAAATATCTTAGTCTTCCTAAATCTTCTTTTCTGTCACTGATAGACATAACAATAGTTTTTATCTTTTAGAGTATCATATTAACTTAGTGTATGTATAGGAATTTAACTCTTATTTCCTGCCCTACCATAGTATCAAGAGCCACATACTGTACAACTCCAGAGGGCCCTATTCACCTAGAACAGAAGATAAATTATGCCCTAGGAATTTCACCATAGCATCACCTTTACTAAGAGGCACAGAAAGTTTACCTCTAGCATGAGGAGTGGAGAAATCTGGATGTAAGTACCATGACACAGGGAAGTTTTAACTCAATGCCACAACAAACAGATGAAAGAAAGCTAACAGAATTTTCCAAGCCCACTGGAAAGGACCTTCATATATTCTCATCAAAGCCCTAGGGTAATGAAGAAATTTTGTGATTGCTTTTGCTTTTCCTGTAGAGAGTAACTATGACAGGGCTTAATTCTAAGAAGGAAACAGAATGCCCTAATTTCCTTGCTGGAACACACTGTCAGTCATTCAACACCGTTTCCCAGGGGCTCATTGTGTTCCTCGTGTTCTAAGTGCCAAGGCTTCAGCCTAATGTAGTTAAGTACTGATCTGCGAAATCAGAAGGCCTGGGTTCTAGACTTGCTTCATGTCTAGCTAGCAGTATCAAAGTAGACAGTCAATTAATATTTCCATTTCTCTCTGTATCCACATTCATCTGCAAATGAGGTGATAAAGTAGACTTCTTTATCTAAGAATATCTTCCAGTTCTGACATTCTCTGAGCTATGTAACTCCTACAGCCCTGGCCTCATGGGGATGCTATAATTCAGTCTTCATTAGTAGGGATGCCTTGGCTCACCCCTCAAAGGAGGCTTAGCCAGTCACAGCTTTTCCAAAATACAACGTTTGGACAAGGAGGAAGGAGAAAAGGGATGGCTGAGGTAGAGGAGGGATTGGCCACTCTGAAAGACAGGCAGGCAAGGCAGGTCTAGTCATTTTTAGTGTGTGAGTGGTGACATGTGGCAATATTATTGAAAAAGAGAAAGGGCCTGGTTATATAGAGTAATCTATGACCTAGCTCCCTGTATATGAAGTCTGAAGCCTCAGGTTCAACTAGTGGTTCTGCTGCTTTTTACCCATAACCTGGTTTCCACAGCAATTCTGGTTTTCTGTGCAAGGAGGTGAAAGGAAGTGTGATGTAGTAAAAAGAGTCCTGGAGACAGGGTAAAGGATATCTAGTTTTAATCCTGTCTTAGATAAATCTTCTCCACCCTCTGGGTCTCAGCTTCTTTACCTGTTAATTGGGGTTCAACAGCAGATGCTTTGAAAGATTCCTTCTCAGTCTCTAGTAATCCAAAAGATGTTACCAGCTTCTACCATTTCTTTGCATGTACCTGAAAACTGTTTTCCTAAAATATGTCCTTTCTTCTCATTTTAGAATAAAAATGAAACCCTAGGTATGGATTCTCAAAGGCAAAAGAGATAATGGAGAAAAACTAAGGTAGCAAGGCCTAAAATTCAGCCAAATTCTTGAAACTGGAAAACTGAGAACTACGGAAGGAAAATCAGATAAAAATGCAGGCATCTGGAAATTCCCAGGATGTGATAAATGAGTCATCCTTAATATCTGCCCTGTTTTGGGGAACAATTTAGTTACCTTATCAGCACATACTATAAGGACTCAATATATCCGTATTTGTTAATTAACTTTATTCTAATGACTAAGCAAAGAACTAGCTGATTATCAAAGGTTCCTTGCAGTTCTAATATGCTATGATACATTTTGCACCCAGAGGACTCTTGTAGAGGCAACAAAGTGGCTATAGTAGTGGCTATAGTAGTGGCTATAATGGTCAGAAGCACAGGCTGTGGAGGCAGGCGGACCTGTGCTGGAATATTAACTCTGTCACTTACTCTGGGACCCCAGGCAAGTTTCTTTACCTGTCATGGACTGTTTCCTCAACTGTAAGATGGGGAAAACAATAGTAGGCACTCACAAGTTTGTTCATTTAACAAATATTTACTGCGTACCTGCTAGGCATTAGGGATATGCTGGTAAATAAGAGAGTTAAGACCCTGTCCTTGTGGAAATTCTTTTTAGTTAGGAGAGAGAACATTAACAAACAAGGAATTAAATTACCAGGACAGTGACAGACATTGGAAAATGCCATGAAGAAAATAAAACAGGGCTAAGTAGTGAGTGACTGTAGAGAGGCTAAGACGTGAATGTTCAGGGAAAACCTATCAGAAGAAATTACATTTGTCAGGAAGAGCAGCCACGGGAAGAAGGTGTTTTACTCAAAGGAGACAGCAAAGGCCCTACCGCGGGAATCAGCTGGACACATTTTAGGAAAAGGGGAAAGGTTACCGTAGCTGGAGTGTGGTGAGTAAGGCAGAAAATGTGACAAAGGTGAGGGGAGATGGGGTCGGATCTTACGGGACTTTGTAGGCCTGATAAATATTATTCCAACAGCCATGGGAAACCACTAACAGGTTTTCAGTAGGGATTAGATCTTACAAAACTGTGGAAGCCAATAGAGCACTCTAGGCAAAACCTTGTTTTTGGTTCTGGTATTGGGCCCGAAGTCACTATAGACTAGCCAAGATTGCAACCAAGAAGGAAAACTGAGAACAAAGTTTGGGAAGTCAAGGGCAAATTGGAACCCATGTCTGTCCCTAGCCACCTCTACTCTTGATGATGCAAGTAACTTACAGAAGCTTGAGACCTTAGCCATGGAGCCACTAGCACACCTGACCCACAATTCAGAGAACCTGAAGGAGACAGGTCCTGGAGCTGTCTCAGATCAAGTGAGCAGCAGATTAGAGACAATGTGTGTGAGATGCCACTATACCTGGCATCCAACACTGACTTTCAAAGCATAAAATGCTGCTTCGCTTCCACTTCCCCAGTCTTGTACTAAACCCAATTTCTCTTGTGGGCAATCCCAATCTGGAATCATGTAAAGAAGGGAATTCTGGGAAATATAGTTACACTTAAGAACTGTTACTTACTCTTCTGTGGCCTCTGATTCCTCCACTTTGAGTGAGATTAGTGTTCCCTTTTGCTTTACTCAGTACACACATTTTTGTTCTATAACTAGTTTGGGATCAAGGGAAGATGTACCCAGACTATCTCTAACCTTATGGGATATGGCATGGCTTCTCCCTATGCTTTTTGTTCCACAGTAAATTCCCAATCCTTATGAGGTTTTGGCCCATTGAATTTTCCCCTCAAAAACTAAACAGGATAATAATGAACCACTTTCTTACATTTCCTATCAAGATAGGTCTTTGTGAGTCCTAAATGTTCTGTCCAGATTCAAAGAAACTGGTTTCTTCATGAGTGGTTGGAATAAGACTTTTCTTGGAAGCTACTGAATATGGATTAGTTGGATTGTTTCACAGAAAATGAAAAGCAAGCTGTGGGGTGACTACTTCAGCACTTAATTGGGTTAGCAAAAAACTGCAAATTGAGAGGTTTTCCTTAGGAGGCAAAGGCTGTTTACTGCCCCCACCTCTAGGTGGTGGTTTTAACCTAAAGGATAGTCTTCAAATGTAGCGTTTAATTTAGGAATCATTACAAGAATCTATTAGAGCAGAAAATGTCAGGTTGAAAAATTAACACATCACAGGAGTTAATTAGAACCCAGCCTCTCATTAGATGCAAATGGAGAGTCCTCCAACTGCCCACCAACTCCCTGAAGTCATGTTTGTTACAGCTTCTTAGAGAGCTGCCCATCTTTACTACTCAGAGAGTGGATGGTAGAAGTGCCTAGGCACTCATGCCAGAGCCACTAGGAGCCCATGGCCTGCCCTCTAGGTTAATGGAAGGCCCTATTCTCATGCTCCTATATTCTGCTCCTCTCCTAAGTGCCCTGCATGTCACAGGGTGAAGAGCCCTCTGCCTGGAAGTGTTTTCTGCAACAAAGACAAACATACCATGCCTGTCACCAGAAGCAGACTGGCGACTATGTAAACCACTCTGTGAGAGGGAGGCTGAGGGGCTCCAGGCCATTCAGACTTAGCTCTAAGTTGTGGTCTTTGTTTTCTTTCCACATTCAGACTGAAATGTGATTCCCCTGGCTTTCTTTTTTGGAAAATACCTGAGATGAGTTCTATGAAGGGAAAGAAAAGCTGTTGACAGGAAAAGCTTCTGAAGGGGAAGGGGTTTCTCCAAGTGTTCTCAAAGGAGACAGTTGCTTCAAGCAAGCTGAGGCAGGGATGCCAGGTATAAGAGGCCCAGTTCACAAAAGAGTCATCTTTAACTCTGGAGTAAGCCGAGTGTCAAGTGTTTCCTCTGTGAGAGCAGTGCCATGCATTGCACACAGACTTTTGGGCCAACCAGACATGAATCTGAGTCCTCTGTCACTTACTGTTTGATCTTGGGCAAACTGCTTAACCTCTCAGAAAATCAGTTTCTCAAGCTGTTGTGGGAAATAAACACAAAATATGCATATGAAGCATGTAACACAGTATCTGGCATAGGTCATCGATCCTCTGAGCAGCCCTCTGAACTTAGCAACCTTTGCTTTCAATTTACCCACAATTATCTCTCTGTGCACTTACCACATTGAGTTACAGTTATTTATTCTTTGCCTCCTCCTGTTCCTAGAGGGTGGGGATCATCTTTTCATTTGATTCATGCATCTAATCATTTATCCATTTCTGCGTTACTCAGCACAGGTACACAGAAGGTTCAATCCTACTGCTGAGTATGTAGATTTCTAGCTGGGAACTTTTGGGGGGAAGCAACCCTGTTCCCCATCTTCGAAAGGCCTTCTTTGGGCCCTAGTTTGACTGATCTTTCATTTTTTAACTATTACTTTGGTTCTAGCCTCAGTTTCTTCATCTCTTTAAGGGGCTAACGGAGTCTCCTTCCCTGGAAGATGATGATGATGCGACTTCTATGTGCCCAACACTGTTTAAAGCCAAATACCAAAAACGGTGATCCAGTCTTTCCCTCAGCCAAGTCTACTTGCCAATATAAGAAAAAGAGAAGTACAAAACAGAATATGAGCACCACACGAGACATCCTTCCAGCTTATATCCAGCCTCTGCCATATGCCAGACTTAGCTGCAATGGAAGGATACAAACTTGCACAGAAACGTGGTCCCTGTCACCAAGCACCAGGAAAACAGTGGCAAGTGTTGGACAAAAAAAATCTCAGAAAGACAGTATAAAGCTCTTTACCCAAGTCGCCAGACCTGGTCTATGGGAGATGTCTGTCATCTGGAAAGACAGATGCTAGAAAGCAGGAGGCTGTCCCACGACAATAACCAAGATATTCAGGACTACTTCGTGCTAGACACTGTACTAAATGATTTACAGGCATTATCTCATTCAATTCTTAGAACAATGTGTGAAGTAGACGTGAACTCATTTTACAGATGGCCAGTTCAAGGCTCAGAGACGTGCAATATCTTGACCACAGCAAAGCAACAAGTAAGCGTTTTAGGAATCCACCTGCTGAGTGTTTCACTGGCCCGACAGTAAATCAGAGAGAGTGAACTAGCTCCAAAGCTCTGTCTCAGGGTGTGGGTGGGGGTGGAGAGGGTTGGGAATGAGAGAGGGGAAAGTTGGATAGAAACGCGGGTCTCATGATCCCCAGATCCCCGACGTAGAAGGAGAAGCACAATAAGTTAGAGAAGCAGGCTGCAGGGGAGGGATGCCTAGGAGGCTGGGGGAAGGGAGCCCCGGTGGTTGTGCGCCTTCTTGGCACCCCCAACCCCCCTGCTCTTGCACAGGTCATGCCTCTCCCCTCCTGCCTTCTCACCCTCCCAACCTTATTTAGAAACCGTGTCCCCGAGACAGGAAGGGCGGCGGGCCGAGAAGCACGGAGCGTCCCGGTCTCATTTCCTTTCGAATCCCCCTGTGGAATTTCATTTCATACGGTGAGGAAATCGGAGCGCGAGACCATCGGCTGGTCTGCTGCTCGGGGGCGCCTCCCCCACTCGTGGCTGGAGACAGGCAGCTCCCAGGCGCAGGTCCGCCCAGCCTGGGGGCGGGGAGAGGGGCCCCGGCTCCAACCCAAGCAAGTTAAGAGTGAAAATAGCGGCGAGCTCGCGCTGTACCAGGCACCGTGCTAAGCGTTTTACGCATTATCTCTAATCCTCCTAAGTCTCTTTACGCATGAGGAAACCGACGTCGAGAGGTTGAGCAATTTGCTCAAAGTCACACAGCCGGGATTTAAAGCCACAATCTCTGTAAATCTTGTGTTCTTTGTGTACGTTTATCTGCCTGAGGGGAAGGTGGCCGCGGGCCGAGGTGACAGCTGGAAGAAGAAAAGGAAAGGGAACCCACGGATCTGGGAGCACTTCTCACCTGAGAGAGAAGTGGGCAGGCTCGCGGGGCCGGAGCGACTCAGCTCTAAACCCGCCTGGCCCCTGAATGCCGCGAAGCGGGTGGGAGGAAAGTGAGAGCGGGGAAGCGGGGCGGGGCGGGGTGCTCAGGGGAGGAAGGGAGGGACTGCGGAGGGCAGCCGGCGGGCGGGGCCCGGCCTCTCCCGCAGCAGAGCGGCCCCGCCCCTCGCTGCCCACGGCGCCTAGCCATTGGAGAGGCGCGCTGCCCGTCCCGCCCCGCCACCGCCCAGAGAACCTCTAGCACCGCAGAGGGCTCGAGCAGTGAGAGCTGCAGGGCGCTGGGTGCTGGCGGGCTTTGGGGAGCTGCTGGGTGGACGCGGCGGGCGCTGGGTTGGGGGCTTGCCGCCTGCAGTCATGACCCTAGCAGTCTTCCTCTCCGCCGGGGCCCCGGGAGTCTAATATCCTACACAGTTGCGCGCAGCTGCGGGAGAACCGGCCGCTGCCGCCTCATCGCCCTTGGCGCCGTATCACACTCCCTGCCCCGGAGCTGGGAGCACCGCGGGCAACAGGCGCCCCCGTGCAAACTGGGGGTGTCTGCTGGAGCAGCCCCTGCCGCCGCCGCCGCCGCTACTGCCCCCGGTTCTGGCCATGGCCTGGCGGGGCGCAGGACCGAGCGTCTTGGGGGCGCCCGGGGGCGCCGGTCTCAGTCTGCGGCTGCTGCTGCTGTTGCTGCTGCTGCTGCTCCTGGGGCCAGCTTGGGGTTTCGGGGACGAGGAGGAGCGGCGCTGCGACCCCATCCGCATCTCCATGTGCCAGAACCTGGGCTACAACGTGACCAAGATGCCCAATCTGGTGGGGCACGAGCTGCAGACGGACGCCGAGCTGCAGCTGACAACTTTCACGCCGCTTATCCAGTACGGCTGCTCCAGCCAGCTGCAGGTGGGCGACCCCACCCCCACCCCTGACGGGACCCTTTGGGCAGGGACGCACCACACTAATCGGTCGAGCCCTTGCCAAATCGAGGCCCCTGCCCTCTTCCTAGGGTGAAGGGCATAGCTATCCTGAAAAAGTGATTTCTGTCCCCACCCCCACCTTTCTGTCCTTTCTCAGGGACTGGAAGCCAAAACATTGTGTAAGTCATCTGGCCCGCTAAAGAACCCACTCTTACACCCCGCCCTTCCGTTTTTCTCCCCTGCCCACCCGTGTCTCGCCAAGCCCCTAACCCCAGTGGAGCTGAGGGTTATCTTTGCCAAGGATTCTGGCCGCCACAGCTCAGTGGGCGAGTCCCCGGCAGGGCAGCCAGCTGCAGCTAAGACTTGGAAGGAGAGATAAGGAGCTGGGAACTTCTCCTCCCTCACCGACCTGATTTCTCCCCCATATTGGATGGTTTATTAAATGAAACACCACTGCCTGGTTTTCTGCGAAATGGCCCACCTCGTGTCGTCCCGCATGATTTTAGAGGTCATGCAGAAAGGAATGGTTGGATTGGCTTGAGTTCGTTGTTATCTTCAGGGTTGAGGGCTGGTTTAGTACTTGGAAAGGGAGAAAACACAGCTTGAGAAAAAGGTAATGGTATGGTAAAGCTCCAAAAAGCTAATTTGTATACTGGAAGATTTTTTTTTTCGCAGTCATTAAAAATTTTTAAACTTACATAATGATACAGAAAAATGTTTACCTTACAATAGTTAGTGAAGAAAGAATTTGCATATACAGGGTGATTACAATCTTACAAACACAACAACCAATTCTTTGGAAACGAAAAAGAACTGAAAAGAAATTTTAAAACACTGATTGTATTTTGTTTGGTGAGACTATCCGTGATTTTTAGAAATTTAGAAAAGAGAGAAGTTGGGAAAAAATTGGGGATAGTCCTCCAGGCTAAAAGCTTTAGAAATCCATGGCTCTGGTTCTAACTTCTGAGAGATAAGAAACAAGCAGGCAGCTTACTTACTAGGTGAATGTTTTTATATAGGTGATTTAAAAAGTTGGATTATGGTTTCAGAAAGATGGTTGGGATTAGACCCATTGCTGGTGAAATGTCCTTTTAGAAGTTTCAGAACTTTAGAACTATGTTATAAAAGCTTAAGAAATGATCCTCTAGCTCTCAGTTTGGAAATAGCACATATCCTGACATCAGTGGCAATTTTTGTTGGAGAATCAGCTTTTGCAGGGATATATATTTTTAATTACATGTATCCTGGGGAAGCAGCCAAGCTGTTTTGAAGGACAGGACTGGATCTCTTTACATGCTGGAAAATAGTTACTTGTAACTCTAGACTTCATAGACAACATCTGTAAGGAGCCAAGCAGACTGTTTATCAATGCTGGAGGAATTGAGGACAGCAACTGGACTCTCCCCTGCCGGTATTGCAGTTTCAGACACTTAACATTTATATTTTCCTATTGTGCTTCATTATTATTCATTATGGAAACCTGGCCAAACAAAACCCCTGGTGACCAGAGACCTCAGCCTATATCCCATCCTCCTGTCTAACAGTGTCTTAATTAGGACATTTTCTGTTTTATTGTGGGACTGATTAAAAAATCATTTTAGGAGATATAGTAGAGAAAAGAGAGAATATTAACAGGAGAAAAGCTGGATCTACATATTTTTTAACACTTATTTTTATAGTGATAAAGAAATGGGGATAAAAATAAATCACCCCATCACCTAAATGACTGAGTCATTTGATTAGCCTGTTCTGCTCTTTCAAATAGTAGCTAAAAAGGGAGGGAGACTCAAAGTCAGTTTTTTAAGGTTTATCTCCTTTAAGTGTTGTGCAAAAAGGGATTATATAAATTCTTCGGATCCTTTTTATACATTTATTTATGTTCTCCTGGAAAGGATTACTAGAACCAAAAGAAGAAAAGTGTGTAAGTGATGGATTAATAGGCACCCTCATTTGAGGTCAAGATAAACGGCCAGACTCCCTATAGCAGGGGTCCTGAACTCCCAGGCTGTGGACCGGTACTGGTCCGTGGTCTGTTAAGAACTGGGCTACACAGCTGGAGGTGAGCAGCGGTAGAGCAAAGAAAGCTTCATCTGTATTTGCAGCCACTCCCCAGCGCTAGCATCACCGCCTCGGCTCAACCTCAGATCATCAGGCATTAGATTCTCGTAGGAGCACCTGTCCCTGGTGCCGAAAAGGTTGAGGACCGCTGTCCTGTAGGCTGATTTAAAAGTAGGTATACGTACTTTGGCTGGAAGCATTCAACTCACCTTTGTGCAAGCATTTGGTCACACTTCCAAGTCACTGTTTTCTTTGTTCATTTCATTACTTTTCCAGTTCTTCCTTTGTTCTGTGTATGTGCCAATGTGCACAGAGAAGATCAACATCCCCATAGGCCCATGCGGTGGCATGTGTCTTTCAGTCAAGAGACGCTGTGAACCTGTCCTGAAGGAATTTGGATTTGCCTGGCCAGAGAGCCTGAACTGCAGCAAATTTCCACCACAGAATGACCACAACCACATGTGCATGGAAGGGCCAGGTGATGAGGAGGTGCCATTACCTCACAAAACCCCCATCCAACCTGGGGAAGAGTGCCATTCTGTGGGAACCAATTCTGATCAGTACATCTGGGTGAAAAGGAGCCTGAACTGCGTTCTCAAGTGTGGCTATGATGCTGGCTTATATAGCCGCTCGGCCAAGGAGTTCACCGATATCTGGATGGCCGTGTGGGCCAGCCTGTGCTTCATCTCCACTGCCTTCACAGTGCTGACCTTCCTGATCGATTCTTCCAGGTTTTCCTACCCTGAGCGCCCCATCATATTTCTCAGTATGTGCTATAATATTTATAGCATTGCTTATATTGTCAGGCTAACTGTAGGCCGGGAAAGGATATCCTGCGATTTTGAAGAGGCAGCAGAACCTGTTCTCATCCAAGAAGGACTTAAGAACACAGGATGTGCAATCATTTTCTTGTTGATGTACTTTTTTGGAATGGCCAGTTCCATCTGGTGGGTTATTCTGACACTCACTTGGTTTTTGGCAGCAGGACTCAAATGGGGTCATGAAGCCATTGAAATGCACAGCTCTTATTTCCATATTGCAGCCTGGGCCATCCCTGCAGTGAAAACCATTGTCATCTTGATTATGAGACTGGTAGATGCAGATGAACTCACTGGCCTGTGCTATGTCGGGAACCAAAACCTTGATGCCCTCACAGGCTTTGTGGTGGCTCCTCTCTTCACTTACTTGGTGATTGGAACTTTGTTCATTGCTGCAGGTTTGGTGGCCTTGTTCAAAATTCGGTCAAATCTTCAAAAGGATGGGACAAAGACAGACAAGTTGGAAAGACTGATGGTCAAGATTGGAGTCTTCTCTGTCTTGTACACAGTTCCTGCAACCTGTGTGATTGCCTGTTATTTCTATGAAATCTCCAACTGGGCGCTCTTCCGGTATTCTGCAGATGACTCCAATATGGCAGTTGAAATGTTGAAAATTTTTATGTCTTTGCTTGTGGGAATCACCTCAGGCATGTGGATTTGGTCTGCCAAAACTCTTCACACATGGCAGAAGTGTTCCAACAGATTGGTGAATTCTGGGAAGGTAAAGAGAGAAAAGAGGGGGAATGGTTGGGTAAAGCCTGGGAAAGGCAATGAAACTGTGGTATAAAGCTAGCCAGCCTCCACACTTTCCAAATTTTGAAGGGGGAAATGCCAGCATTTCAGTGCAAATGCTACTAAAAGTTTCATGCAGTGAATCTCAGTTTGAACAAACTAGCCACACTTAAGTGATCCCCCCACCCCACAATAACCCACCACCCTTCTCCTTCCCCCCCTCTCCAGCATCATAAAACTAATGATTTTGCTGCAGAGTTCGGAATGATCCAAAATGGAAAAGCCAGCTAGAGGCTTTCAAAGCTGTGAAAAATCATAACATTGATCACTTTAGCAGGTCACAGCTTGGAGCCTGGAGGTCCTGCCTAGATTCCAGAAGGTCCCAGGCGATGCTGCTTTTCCCTTCAGGGTGGGATCTGAGCTGTGAGTAGGTAACTTGCAGGGAGAAAGATTAACTTTTTTAACCTTTTAAAATTTTTAATACTAACTGGGTCTTTCAGATAGCAAAGCAACCTATAAACACTGGAAATAATGCTGGGTTTGGAGAAGTGTTACAGGAGTTTTATAGTTTGGCTGATCTAACATAAACATTTTCTGTGGTGCACTGTCTGCTGTTTAGAACTTGTGGATTGCTCTCCCAGGAGGTGGTGTCAGAATCTTTCAGTGCCTTTGTCATAAAACAGAATTGTTCGAACAAACAAACGTACTGTACAAACACACATAAGGTATCCAGTGGATTTTCCTTCTCTCTTCTTAAATTTCAGTCTGTTCAAGGCTGCTGCTGTTTTTTTCATTTTACATTAATGACTCAAAATAGGTATTTTTATAGGAATTTTTGCATTGCAGCATGCTAATGAGGGGAAAAGGAAGGGTGATTCACTTTCTGACAATCACTTAATTCAGAAGAAAATGAGATTTACCAAGTCAACTTACCTTACCGACCCCAGAGACCTATTTATTGCATTGAGCAATAGGGACTTAATATATTTTACTTTGTGTGATTGCATCTATGCAGACGCCAGTCTGGAAGAGCTAAAATGTTAAATTTCTTGGCAACTTTGCATTCACACAGATTAACTGTGTAATTTGTGTGTGTCAGTTACAATTAAAAGCACATTCTTGGACCATGACATAACTATACTCAACTGACTTTCAAACTGTGGTCAACTTGCATTCTCAGAGTGATAGTGCCTTTTTTCTTTTAGCATAAGAATGTTATCAGAAGAGTCTGGTCTACTTGCCACAATGGAGACTTTTTCAGTTTTGTAGAGGGAACTAAAGACAGCTAATCCAGCTACTTGGTGCATAATTGTTTCCCAGTAATTGGCAAAGACTCCTTATAAGATTTCATTGGAAGCAGTGTGGCCTGGAGTATTTATATGGTGCTTAATGAATCTCCAGAATGCCAGCTAGGAGCTGATTGGTTAGTAGGAAATAAAGTGTAGACCATATGAAATGAACTGCAAACTCTAACAGCACAGGTCTTAATTGCCTTTTGCAGAGGTATCCAGTGCTTTTAAAATTTATGCTCTATGTTCCTTACAAGGGGGTACCTAGCAGCCTCTCAAAAGTTGCAGTTTTTTTAAAATTGTAACTGGCCCTTCTCTCAACCCCCCTTAGGCCTTCTAATCACCAGATCTCTGGGACAAATTGTTGACACTGTCACAGGTTGCTCTCCTTGTAACTCATACCTGTCTTTGCTTCAGTAACCACTTTGCAATGACTCATTTGTTTATTTATTCATGACCACCTCTCTTTTTTAAACAGGTAGGAAAGTTCTTTTATCACATTTCTTAGTGGGAAAACATCTCCAGGGACTAAAAATTTCAAATAGTCAAATTCTATGACATTTTGTTTGTTCGTTTGTTTGAGCTTTATGCCCATGGTTTGGCATTTTCCTTCTTTCTTCCCTCAGTTTTTGTGTGGTTCATGATCTGTCTGAGATGAAGGTGTGTGTAAAGTCTGCTGCACATTCTGGAAAGGAAAGTCTTGTGGCTTTGGAGACAGACGCTAAATGGGCACAGGCAGGGTGCTGCTGTGTGCGCCGAGCCCGAGTACCTTGGCTGGCCTCTGAGTCAGGGCTTCAGGAGCATGAGAAAGGATCCCCAGAAGGACCAGTTTAGCTCCGAGACTGCATTGCCTCTGAAATGAACAATGTGAACTCCCCATGCTGCTTGCAGACAGTTCCCATAGCTGGTCGGGGCCCTGGAGCATGCACCCGGGGGTTAGAGCCTGCCCTTACTCACGCTCCACTCCAGTGTCTTGGGAGTTGTGCAGGGACGCTGGCCCAGGCAAGGGAAGAAGGAGCGTGCAGCCGGGCACTAGCCTTGCTTTAGAGTGCAAGGGTTTGTAATGCAATTTCTTTGTAATGTTTTCAATGACTGTGTGACCAAGATGGCACCTAACAGAGAGCCAAGCACAGAGTAGGTACTCAATATTTGTGAATGATGAAATAATACTAATAACAATAAGAGTACTTAGGCAAACTTGACACCGAGATCTGGAGCGAGTACCCTGGCAAGTTTCTGGGTTTTAACATGTCTCTCCAACAAATCTTGCCTTCTCAAGGGGAAGTATATTTGATCAGAATGCTGGATTAGTACCCTTAGCAATGTCACAGGGTTATAGGCCTTTTTTTTTTTTTTCACATGCTAGACAATGGAGAGTGTCTATGGTTTCAGGAATAGCTGAGGTGTCAGTTACCAATTACCTTGGAGTGACTCTTAAGTTGGTTTTGTTTAAAAAAAAAAAAGAAAAAAGTCAATTATCAGCACATTTATGAGTGCCACCTGTGTATAAAGTCCTGCTAGGCACCTTAGGGGATGTCGTGGAGGATAAGCTCTGTCCTTCTAATCAACCTTGACTGAGGGTGCTCCTGGGTCTGCTCAGCTTCACATTGGTTTTGAGAAGGTGCAGGGGCCTCCGAATAGCCAATCTGTTTCATTCTCTCTATCCCATAAACCTCTTCCTGGGTCTTTCTACCTTTAATGCATCTCTTATCCCTTCCCAGGATTCACTGCAAATCAATGACAGGAATTTTGACAGAGAGCATCAGCTCTGTTTCATGAAGGTCTCTGTGGAAAACCCCTAGGAAGACTATGAAAATTGACTGTAAGGACGTGAATGCCCAGATCTAATGTGGCTTTGGGGACAGGGAGTTCAGGGCGTGGAGTGTTCCATGTGACTTGTACAAGTAAATTGGCAGACAGCATCTTGCTAGGGGAAAGGTTAGGGATGTTTTTCTTTTTCTGAAATCTAGAATAAGTACTTATGCTTGTAGCTTCCTACACAATGCCTTGGCCTCCAGAGATGTTATTCTGCAAGGCCCAAGGGCACCTCTGTCCAGCCTCATCTCTGACAAACTCCTCTCTCCTCCTTCATAAAGGCCACACCTCAGGGCAGAGAAACCTGGGATAGGATGGAACTGGCCAGAACCATTTGGTTGAGCTTCTTAGTTGATTCATATCTTTTTTCCTCTGTGGAGACCTGTTTCCTGATCTCTGAGACAGCTTCTGAGTTGGCAGCTTCCTCAGGGACCTGAAACCAGAGAAGGGGTGACACTTTGTATTTCCCTGAGATGCGTTTTCACTTTCCCCGGCCACCACCTCGCCTGCAACCCCCAAACTCAGAATGTGGGAAACTTCTGTTCTAGTTCTGAACTATGATTTTACCAGCACCCTCAGCGCTGTCCTCTCTGGCCACCCCCTCAGCCTCCTGGTCACTGAATCCAGTGCTTACTCTGCTGGGAACCAAGCTGGCAAAGAGGAACTCAACAGCCGCAGCCAGAGAGGCAGATTCAATCGAAAGGGACTTCACCAGTATGGTGTAGTCTTTGGCTTCTGGTGAGGTGGCCTCAGCAGCAGTTAGGGAAGACAGAAACAGAGCACAGTCTTTGGAAGGAGCTCCCCAGAATCTACCTACATTCTGGATTTCAATCTGTGATAAAAGAGATTGGAGAGTCAGCTGTTTCAGCCAATTATTTGGAGTCAGTGGACTCTGACAGTTCTTTTTATTTCTTTATTGTATTTGGATTCAGAGTCCCCGTCTGGGTTTGTATCATGTCTGGCAAAGGACCCAGGTTATCATTTTTCCTCCGGGCCTAAGTAATAGATCTTGGAAACTCCTAGGAGAGCATTTGCTCCTACCTAGGATCAGATACCAGAGGCTTAAATAATGGATTTGCTTCACTGTGGCCTAGTCAGAACTCTCCACTGCTGCCTCTTACCATGCACATGTACACTAATGGCTGGACATTACCAGGAGGAAAGTGAACCCTGGATCACCCCAAAAGGCCTCTTCCCCTTGGTAAGCCCAGTTGCCCTATAGTAGCCTATTTCTGTTTCTGATTTACCTTATTTCCCTTTTTCTTTGTACCAGCGAATTCCCAATATTCACCCAGGCGATTTGTGGAGGGCTTGTTTGGGGTCCTGTATGAACCTTTTCCTCCAAGCTTTTGTAGCTACCAGATCCCCTGCAATATTCAGTACATGACCACTGTCATCCCAGGAGGCTTATGAGAGGAGGGCCAAGAGTGTCCCCGCCCTCTATGACTGGGTTCATCTTCTCTCCCAGGTATGCACCTTTCGAAATCCTGCTAATGGGCTTGGGCCCTGATTTGGCAGTGGGCTTTGGGAGGGGCAGGCTGCTTTCTAGATATCTCCCAGAGGGGCATCTGGTGGTTCTGAATTTTTTCCTACCTCACAGGGATGTTGTAAGACTTTAAAAGGTCTAAGGATGAAGGCCCCTTGACCTTGTTATAGGAAGGGTGGAATAAATTACCAGCTGTGATCCATGAGAAGATGAAATGTGACTCAACTTGCTCATGCAGCAGTTGAGCAAGTACTCTGTGGCCTTTTCCTGGACCCCTGTGCCACCTTGCAGCTCCAGCCACCTTGAGGCCAACCTGGAGAATTTCAGATGTTCAACATAGAGGTACCAGGCAAACCCCAGCTACACATGCCCTGAACGAATTGCTAGACATCAAAGGAAATGGACCCTTCTTTTAAGGATGTACAAACATATGTCTGCTTGATGTCTGTACTGTAAATTTCTAATTTATGGCTGTACACAAAGAGAAAAAAAATAAACTTTGCTATTTAATTTTTGTATTAAAGGAAAATAAAGTTTTGTTTATTACCTGGTGTGTGATTTGGCATATTCCTGAAGGTGCATTACAGCCCCTGGGAAGCACATATAGCCAGCCGTGAGAAATAGAGAATTTGCTTTGCAGGACAGACTGAGCCTCTTTCTGAGAGCCTGTTTGTTTCTTTTTTTACTGGTCCTATTTTTCCCCTCTGGGATTTCTCCTGGGTCAGCAAACCCCCAGGATCCAAGGTCAACAGAATTTATCACTACTGTGGCCATCAGTAACACTCAAGTGGTCACAGGATGGTTTGGACATAACTGTAGTTCTCAAGCAGTCATCCCATGACACCTCTTCTTGGCATTCCCAGTATGTGTAGCCATTTTTATACACCTTCCAAGTCCCTTTGACTTAATCTGGTGGCTGAAAAAAAGTTTTCCCATCACTGCTAGCGCTTCAGGCTTCTTAGAAGGGGGGAAGAGGGCTTTTTTCCACCCCCCACCACCCCCCGCAGATTTTCATTTAAAAAACTTTTTTCTGGCTATACTATCTGTTTCGTGTAATAGACATGGGACTATGTCACATCAGCCAAGAAGATGACATTTTTAGCTAATTTTATATGCTAAGGGGTCTGTGTCCACAAATCGAGAAAAGCCATTATCAGGATGTTGTCGTGGGCCACACAGACACAGAGGGAGGGGAGTCACTGCCATTGGAGAGGCCTGCTTGATGTCCCTGAGGAGAACATCAGCTCTTTTCATTTGCCTTTAAATTGCTTTCCACCCGTTAGTTTCACCTGGGTACCACCCTGTTCTGGTGTGAGTGAAAAGCCCAGGGCACAAGGATCTGCTCTACTATTCTCTGCAGATTGCTATTGTGCTTTTATCTCAAACCATAAATGAAGGGAAGCATGTAATTTAAATTCTCTGCCTTGTAAGACAGGCCACGTTTCTCATTTTATTACCTACTCATTAAGTAGTTATGAAGTTAAGGAAAAGTCAACGCAATCTGGAATGAATTCATAATAATCCCTTGCACTTGTAGAAATACTTTCCATACAGAAAATGCTTTTTTTAAAAACATAATTTCACTTTATTCTCTTGGCATCTATAAAGTAAGCAGAGAGGAGAATCGAAACATCGAGAGCTCAAGGGATGTGCCTGGGGTACCCCAATGGGAGGTAGGAGGTTGGGCAGCCAGGTCTTCTCACACCTAGCCCAAGGCTTTGGGGTTTTTGTTGTTGTTTTACACTCACTTGTGTGTCGAATTGTGTCCATCCAAAAAACATGTTGAAGTCCTGACCCTCATACCTATAAATGTACACTTATTTAGAAATAGAGTCTTTGCAGACATAAACAATTGAAGATGAGCTGATACTAGATTAGGGTGGACCCTAACCCAATGGCTGGGGTCCTTATAATAAGAGGACACATACGTAGAGAGGAAAACACTATGTGAAGGCAGAAGCAGAGATTAGAGCTGTAGTCCAGACAAGAAACACCACGGATCTCTGCCAACCGCCTGAAGCTAGGAGAGAGGCATGGAAGGTTCTCCCTCAGAGCCTCCAGTAGGAACCAACCTTGCCAAAACCTTGATTTCAGACTTCTAGACTCCAGAACTGTGTGTTCTAGCCACCCATTTTTTTTTTTTATGACAGCCTGAGGAAACTAATACCGCGTTTATTCCTCTGATTTCTTTAATTCCTGCAAATAGTTCACTGGGAATGGATAAATGTTTCAGCAGGCAACTCTCTCAATAACAGGACCTGGCCATGAGCTTCTGTTTTTTAAGGATTATGTAGCATAATCACTCTGCTAAGTTTCTTTACCTATAAGCTGGAACCTCTAGAATAAACTCCATGATCCCTGACACTCAACTGATTTGAACTGGTCTTGGCTGGTCTCCTGCCCACCACCCGCAAGGGGAGCTCTGTGTGCCCGGCCAGGACCTTGACTGGAATGTGGCCCAAGGGTTTTTAGCCTTTCAGTTCTGAGAACTGATTTTTTTTCTCTTTCCCATTTTAGCTTTTACATGTAATCATAATTTTAGTTGAGCTGACACTTGACTAAAGAGGCTCGCTTTGGCCTCCTGTCTTCTGAGATTCTGTGAACAGAAATAACCCACACTCAGGGAAGGGTGTTGTCCTCTCCTTGGTTTTCCTTCACAGTGCAGCTGGGTCGTAGGACTGGGAGCATCTCGCTAAATGTTTAGAAAATGTTGGACCTGCAAAGGTCTGGTCCAAAAGGCTTTCAAAATGGAATGTGGCCCCACCTGAAATTCCCAGAATCACTGTCCACTTCTTCCATCTCATCCTCAGGCTAAGAGAACTCATGAATTTACCTTTCCACAAGGCAAGGAATTCCAACTTCTCAAAGTCTCAGGGAAAGAGAATAAAAAAATGTCTTACATTTCACATGAATTACCTGATTTTCATCAGCCTCCCATGTAGTTTTTTATAAGCACCTAATCCTGTTTTTACCCAAAAACCTGCTTAATCTCTTGGCTAGCCCACATTATCAATGCCTTTCTCTTTAAGAGATTAAATGATTGGCCCTCTACACTTTCTAAAATGCCTGAGGGTTGCATCATTTCACTTGATACGAGGTAAATGGGTATAATATAAAGCAATGAGATGGAATCAATAAGTCACAGAGAAGGTCTGTCCTTGTTCCATGCTTTCTTCTTACTCCCTTGCCTTTGTGCATGTTTCCCTTTGCCTGGAATCTCCTTCAGTCTTTCTGCAACTACATTGTGTCTCTTCTTCTTTCAAGATTGAAGTCTTAGGTCATTTGTCCTGGGAAGACTTCCCTGACCCTCCCACTTGCCATGTCCTGCCTCCCTTTCCTTCTGGCCATAGTTAAGTTTAAGCCTCTGTGCTTTGAACTCCGGGAGCCTTCATTAAGCTATTCGTAATGGTCTGTTCGTGTATTCATCTCCCCACTAGACTGAGCTCCCTGAGGTTGCCTATCTGTGTGTCCTGGGTGCCTGGCACAGAACATGAGTTTTAAGAATATCTGTGGATGAAAGGAAGGTAGGATAGAAGGGAGAGAAGGTTTTGCCTTGTTAGGTGGGGAAATTGATGGGCTATGGTGACAAATGCGACCAACATAGGAAAGAAACCGAAAGTGACAATAAGAGCCATTACATAGGCAAGACTTTCTGGAGAGATGCTAGGACAATGGCCTCAGAGAAAATTCTCTGGCCTTAAAGATGGATTTCAGGATGATCTCCTACCCTCTGTGTTGCTTAATGTTAAATCTTCTCTCTTCAACCTTTGTTCTCCTCCTCCTCTCCAACAAATATTTGCTAGGAACCTACTGTATGTAGAATACTGGGAAAAGAGAGAGATGATTGTAAAAAGCTGCAAAAGACAAGGTCCAATTGAGAGTCTAAAAGTGCAGATGACAGAACAGAGAAAGAATTCAGATGTTATTAACAAGCTTAAAACTCCAAACTTGGGAAAACGAATCATCTAGTGCTTAGTAAATATTTGTTAAATAGCTGAATGAGGGCCATCGTGTGCCAGTCACTGTCCTGGGAGGGCACTGTAGAGGACAACAATATAAATAAGATAGAACCTTTCCCTCCAGAAGTCGCTGGCAGCAAACCACATGCCCCCTCTATCCCTACCCCTAAAGGGTCAGTGCTACTAGTCCTATCATATTTATTATGTAATTGCTTCCTAACCTAAGTTCCAGGGGCTTGTTGATTTAGCTTGGACGGAATGGCTTCTGAGTACTAAGTGCAATGGGAAAGCATTTCCTAAACAGTAGTCATCTCAGTATTTGATCCCCCAAAAGTACACATCTGCCTCAATAGGTAAATGTGTAGTGAGGGCATGGGGAAGAGCAAAAAGTGGGGAGGGGTAGATGCTAGAGACCATGACTCTTTTAGACTTGATCTAAAACACCCTCTGATTCAATATGTAGAAAATAAAAATTAAAACTTACGATATGCCACTGGAGGCATTTAATCGTCAGATCAGCTAACTACCCCCATCTGAACATCTTTTCTAGCACACGTGTGGATTTATAACATTTGCACCGAGTGGGTGGTTTGTGTAGGTGTATCTGCCTTGTGTCCTCTGAAACTCATTCTCTCGCTTCTTTCATGTCATAATTCTGTAAATCCAAAGAGACTTTTCTATGGAACTTAAAAGGAGTGCATCGGTAATCCTCATTTATCCAGAGTGAAAGGAATAAATGCGTGATCAGCTTGGCTGGGGTTTGCCTGTGGGGAATTGTGGGGCAGCTAGTCGTTCCATGTAACTGGAGCCTAAGATTCTTGGAGTGGAGGGAAAGTGGGTCGCAGCCAAGTTATGAAAGGCTTTGGAGGTTGTACTCTCTCCTGCGCCAGGCATAGGGGAGCTGGCCAGAGTTTGAGGGCAAGGAAGGCTCACGTTCCTGTTGGTGTCCTACAGAGCCTGCCCTGGCTGTGGACTGTGAGCCAGAGAGAAGGCAGGCTGGAGGCAGGCAGACTGGTTTGGATGGGAAGCATCAAGGCCTGAAGGAAGGTGGTGGCAGAGAGATGGAAAAGAAGGGGTGATTTTCAGAACCACAGCAAACTGTATCCTCCATGGCACTGTTCAGTGAGCTGAATCTTTGCTTTCTAAACTGCCAGTGTTTCAGAGGCAAGAAGCTTTGTGTTTGCTCTGTACACCTGATATAGCATACTCCCTACAATGCAAGCACAGATAAATAACTGCCTTGGCACCACAGGGCTGAGAAAGATTGCAACCCTGGCCAAGCACCTCTGGAGAGCTCGGGTTTCCCTGAGTGAGACTCTCTCCCTCACAGTCCTCACGACAGCGTGACACCATTTGTTGATGGCTGGAAAGGACAGGGTCCTTGAGAGGAGAGCATCGTGTTTAGCTGTTTATGTAGCACTAAGGGGCCCCATCACCTCTTGCAGACACAGAATTTCAATCATGACATACTTCCTAGACTAGCTGATACAAATTCCATAGTAAGGGTTTAATTTAGTACAAACTTAATCTCAGTCACATCTCCCATCTAGATTTTATTTCTTGACACAATTTTCTTTGCCAGCTACTGTTATCAGTAAGCCTGAGCTGCCTAACCAGATCTACGGAAAAAAGTATCATGGGCACACACATTTTTCCTAGTCCTCTTCCTTTTAAATCAGAAATTCTGTAAAACATTTTCCATAAGTTAAAGAGAGGAACACTTTCTAGCTTTTTTGGTGCTTTTTTTTTTTTTTTTTTTAAACAACAGACCTTCCTTTTGGATTTACATCAGCGTTTAGCTAACTTCCTGAACACTTCACCCATTTCCTGAACTTATTCTGAGGAAGGAAAAACATCCTCCTTCAGAAATAAATGCAAATAATCGCAGAGATTATTTTTATTAAATAAATGGTGTAAATGCAATGGTATTTCCTGTATGATGTGCGTTTACTATGGATATTTCAACAAAAATCTATTTATTGTGATTCTCTATGGTCCATCTTATTTGCAGGGAGCCTGAGAAATTATAACCACTATGTAAGTTACTCAAGAGATGAAATCTAAACATTTGCAACTTTTACTCAAAAATATTTTTAACCCAACAATCTGAACACTAGGGGGAATTGTTTTCTGTAGGTCAGCAGTTTTGAAGCTTTATGTTTTTTTTTTTAAACGGGGTTCTTATGACACCTAGTGGTGAACAAGTGAAAAACATTTTCTCCACTCCATAGCGTCCCAGTAATAATGAGATTTTTTTTTTTTTAATTTATGCATTTGCTTGAGAGAAAACACACACCTTCTGAGTACTTCTTAATGCCCATAGTGCCTAGTTATGCTAAGTAATGACATGGAAACAGCATCCTATGCTTTTCTGGAGATGTTCTCTTCTCTTGATTAATATTTACTCAGAGCCAGCCTACCACCCAGGGCTAAACTGGTTCAGTTTTAAGAATGAATGAAAAAATGTGAGACTTTGCAGAGAAAACACATAAATATATGAAGCTGAGGTCAGGTTTTTAAATTTAAAACACTTTTTTAGTGAAAGTAATTTGTAATTGTGAGAAGGCCTCCTCCCATTTAGCCATCTTAGTGGAGAAGAATAATATTTTTCTGGTAAATAAATCTCATTGACATCTTAAAGATATGTTTTAGGCTTATTGCTCATCATTTTTGAATGCTTTATAGGGCTCTTCTTATGTTTTCTAGTGTTTGGTTGTAGCTGATTTTTTTAAAGAACATGGAGATAGGGATCTCAGAGAGTCTGCTCGTTCCCATCTTTATTCCCACCCCCACCCAGCAGAAATCCATCCGGGGCAGATAGGTATCTGCCTCCTTCCACCATCCTCAGGAAGAGATTCCTTAATCCATCATTCAGGCTGACATTCTTCCTTTGGTTCAAACCTCTTAGTGTAATATCCGAGGCCTCTAGTATCCGGCCCCCTTTCCTCTCTTCTGGCCTCACCTGCCTCCAATTCCTCAGACACAGCCCATGTTCTAGCTAATCCCAACCACTGCCATGTCCCCGTGTACTTCCTGCTGTGTCTCCCTTCTCTCTCTCTGTACATGTTGGTCTCCTTGGCCAGGAGACTCCTTTCACAGCCCTGTGCTCATTTATCAATCTCCATGTAAGCATTTCCTTTCCTGGGAGCCTCAGGTGATCCAACCAAGCAGAGCTGATAGTGCCCTCTTGTATGCCACCTCTCAACCAAGCTCAAATGCTCTATAATTGCATGTGTCCTATTACATTTATTGTTTCTATGTGTCTCTCCCCTAGACATCAGTGAGTTTTTCAAGGACAAGAACTTTTCTTGTACCTAATGCCCTAGTTTGTCCAGGTGCACTATAAATGTTCACTGATGTCCTGACATCTGTGGCATTAGATTTTTCCACTTGGCTAAGTGTTTTGATAGGAGCAAATTAGGATTGTCAACTCTATCCTTGAACTAGGAGAATAGGTCTTTGAAAATATACAGAACCATTTATTAGCCCATATGACCTCAGCCTTCACCCGCTGAGGAATAAGATGGTTCCACAAAAATAACCTCTAAGTTTCTGTCTGGGTCTAACATTGTAGAATTCTGTAACTGGGAGAGCTATGATCTAAAAGCAGAGTTTTAAAAAAAATCCAGGTCAGTGCAAGAAGTCTATAATTGTATGCAAAATATTTTATGTATACATGTGTCATTTTTTTCTGGGGAGATGGTGCATGCTTTGAAAAGATTCAATACCACTGATTAAGAAATCGTTGACTGAATTGGTGACCAAAATCTCTACTGGGTCAACAGGAGCTGACACCTTTCTGAATGCTTCAGGAGGGATGTTTATAGACCAGCAGTTGCAAAAAAAGCCCTTAGTGCTTTTTCTCCACTGCCTTTTATTAGGGCACACCTACAGGTCTGGTCTGCAATTTTAGAGGAAAGGCTAAGAGGCTTTTGACTGTGTCCCATTTGTTCTACATTAATGTCCCCCTCCTCAGATTCTAAATGTAAGATGAGGGTGTGGTAAGAACCCTTGTCATCCCAAACTTATATTTTTTCCCACATTAAAAAAATAATCCTACTCCAGGAAAGCTACCTTGCAGTGCCCACAAGTTCTGCCCAAGTGGCCCACACCGAATCCTCTGGGTAACACCAGGAAATCTGGGCATGAAGCACGACCACTGGAGGTCTAGGCCTGCCAATTGCTATGATGCCTTTGCTCCTTAATGGGAGAATTCACCAGCATTGTGGCTGGCAGAGCAGGCCTCGTGGTGTGCAACATGGGCAGTGATTTATGTCCCCATGCTTAGAAAGGCCTTTTGCTTTTTTCAGTGTTCTGTTCTTACTCTCTTGAAGTTCTTGATCACTTTTGTACAAAGGGCCACATATTTTTACTTTGCAATTGATTCTGCAAATTAAGTTGCTGGTCTCGAGTGGTTGCATATAGTGAAGCAACACCATGTATTAGAAAGAGCGTGAGCTTTGAAACTGACAGTTGGAGATTGAAACCCCAGTTGTGTAACTTCCTAGCTGTGTGAGCTCCAGTAGGTTACTGAGCTTCGGTGTTCTTATATTGAAAATGGTGATCATGATATCTAACTCTTAACAATTGTCAGGCCAATTAAACAATATGTGACGAAGTAATTGGTAGTGGCTGATAATGACAACAACGATTTGAAAACAACCAATCAGGAACATATGAAATACACTAATGTGAAAAGCAGATCAAAAACAAGACAAACAAGCCACATTCACAGACTTTAAGGGCTGGAAAGAATCCTAAAGATAAGCGCCTAGGCAAAGTTGTTTCCATCTTGTTTCTACCATAGCACTTTGCACTTAGTGCCATTAGGGCCCCTAAAAATATTATAGTATTATTATTTTCCCTCAGTACATATCTTTTCCCCCATTAAACTTTGAGCTCCCCAGAGCAGGGACTGGGTCCATTCTTTTAGAGAAATCTTCAGTTCCTAGCACAAGGCCTGTAATAAAATGGATGCTTAATAAGATTTTGTTGAAAAATAAACTAATTCATTATTTTATTTTATAGTTGAGAAAGCTGAGGCTCAGAGAAATTAGGTGAGTTGCCCAAGTTCACAAAGCTGTCCTTGGCAAAGTCAGGACTGGAGTCCCCTCTGTTGGCTTTGAAGGGATTGCCTGGGGGTCCCACATGGACTCAGTCCTCTGAGAGCTCCTAAACAGAGTCTTTATATCTTGCTGAGTCGCAATTATCAAATTATCTGAGAAATGTTTGAGCCTTTTATGTAAGTGTATATTTATTTATCTGGAGTAAAATATCAGAGGGGAAGAAGAACAGTCCCTGGAGCTAGAATATACTTGTGCCTGTCCAAGACAACTTCTGCAGAAAGCCATCCATCAGATCACCCTTACTTAGCTTGCAATTCTACAGCTCAGGCTCCCCGTTTACCTTCCACAAATCCTCCCATTCATGAGATTATCTTCTGTGATGCTGATGTCCTGGATGTGATTGATCACCCATCACTATCTTGGGGACCCGAGAGTGACCTTCTGGATGCATTTGTAAGGAACCAGCTTGGAAACAAAAACAAAAACTTGAAGGCATCCTCTGGTTGGCCTGAGATAAGGGGACCTCAGAGTCTTTTTTCATTAGCCTGGCAAAACAGTGCAAACAATAAAAAAAATCCATAAGAAAATATTCTGCTTCCAGGGACTTAAAAGAAATTTCTCATTTCACCCTCCCTGTCAACATGATACCATCCCCATGTAAGAAAAACAAATGTGTTTGTGAGAGGAGGAAAGGAAAGGAAGAAAGTAGAGAAGGAAAGGAGATTAACAGATTTTTCTAAAGGGAGGAGGGAGGGGGAGGAGGGATAAGGGAGGAGGAAGACAGCAGGGGAATAGATGAAGAAATAACAAAGTGAGAGAGAGAGAGAGAGAGAGAGAGAGAGAGAGAGAGACAGAGAGACAGAGAGACAGAGAGACAGAGAGACTGAATGTATTTGGAAAGAGATGTGGAACTAATATTTACTTGAATAATGCCAGGAGGCTAAATGAAATTATCAGGATGAGTCAATCCAAATCACTTTGCTAAACGCAGCAGGTGTGATAATGATCCTCGCGCTGGGAAGGAAACAGTGTGGTACAGTGAAAGATCTGGGTTTGAGTTTTGGCACAGATGACAATTTTTTGTATGAACATGGACATATCATTTCAAATCTCAGACCTCAGTTTTCTCATCCAGAAGTGGGAGAAATAGATGAAATGAGACATATGAAAGTAATTTGAAAAAATAGAGTGTAACACAAGCAAACACAGTCTCAAATTTACACTCAAGCTGGATCCATTCCATTTAAATCAAAACAGACTTTGACGTGCCTCCAGCTCTGCTTTCCATGGGCTCAGTAAAGTTTTCTACCTCGTGTTTTGAAAATAAATAAATACACAATCCAATGATCTCGTCACATCATTATGCTCAGGTGAACTCATTCCAAATCATGACTACAACTCTGAATTCAGAATATAAAAGGCAAAAAAGGCACACGGCTTTACCCACCATTGTTCAACACAGCGGAGAGGGCAGATCTGGCTAAGGAATCCAATCTGGTTTAGATGTCAGTTCTGCCGCTCATGAGCCGTGTGACCACGGGCGACTTTCTCAGCCTCACCACCCTCACTCTTTCTACTTCTGATGTGGATGCACCTCCCTCCCTGTGTTGTTACCACAAGGGCAAGTGCTTAGTGCAGCTCCTGGTATCTGTTAGAGCCTCTGTCTGTGCCGCATGGTTGCCTCCTTGGTCCTAGAACAGAATAGCTGGGAAACACGTGGTCCTGTACCTTCTCCCTTCCTATTTCATTCCTTTTACCCCATCCCCACTCCCACACATTCAAGTGCCTTTCCAAATCCTCCAAAGCAAAGCCTTGGATCTGAGTGTCTGAGTTACTTACAGCTTGAGAGCCTTTCTGCAAAGGCTTCAGATGGCAAATGAAACCTCTCCTTTCTGATTGTGTGTCTCTCCTGTGTGTCAGCGAGGAAAACAGACTCTGGCTAACTTATAGAGAAGGGAATTTATTGGAGAGATGTTGGAGGATAGAGAGAATTGGGCTAAGAAATGGATGGCAATTATGGGAGATTCCCGAGCTGGGAAGGAAGCAGTGAAGAGAGTGCAAAGACCTAGGTTTGAGCTTTGAACCAGATCACAATTTGTTGTGTTAACATGGACATGTCATATTAAGTCCTAGACCTCAGTTTTCTCATACAGAAGTGGAGAGTTAGAGGGTAAGGCCAAAGGAACCACAGCAATGGTGCCTTGGCAGGAGCAGTTTGGTCAGCATGCTGATTCTGCTACTTCTGAACAAATGACTTCCAGCTGTCTCCATGAATGACCACCAACCATGCTCATGTGCTTGTATTGCTCCCCGGAGACTCCCAGGTCCAAGGAAGACCACTGGGTGGGCGGAACCCAATTCAGTAGCCTATACTCTGACTGTGCCAGGGCCAAGAAGGGGTGGCGGGTGAAGGGTCTGGGGGAGAGAGATCCTATCCATTTGCAATGTGAAAGGTCCTACGTCACACCAAGACAAACCGACCCTTAGAAGGAAAGAGGAACTGGATGACAGAGACCGATAATAAAAATATGACCAATATCCACTTCAGCTCAGAAGATCTTCAATTCACATCTGAAGGTCAGGGAATCTAAGACTGTGCCTCGTGCATGGATGTCTTTTATTTGTAATCAAAGAGCTCAAGTACAGTGCCAGGATGTATAGCGTTCATTGGTGTGGATAGGGAGGATCCAGCTGAGTCTGCTCATGGAACTTGGTTTTGGGTGGGGGTTGGGAGAATCAACATTAAATTGAAGTGAATAATTAGAAATTTATTAACATTGAAAAGAACACATGAAAAAAAGTTGAATCACTTAAATGGTGAGTGACCAGTTAGTCAGATGGCTTTTGACTGATTTCCGTACAGCTGTTTCTCCAAACCTGTCCACACTCAGAGGCAGATGCTTCAAGCAGCACACGTGTGTTTCCCACACACTCTTGGCTCCCAGCAAACTCTCCCAAAGGCTGGGTGGCCGTGTCACTGCTCATTATGGTCCCTGCCTCAGGAACTGACATTCCACTTCTTTTTTTTTTTTTTTTTTTTCAGTATCCTTTAAACCCTAATTATTCAAAAAAATAAAATAAAAATAAATTCAAAACTCAAGACCAGCAGCTGAATGCCTTTTTTTTTTGTTGTTGGGGAAAGCCCAGTTTTCAGCAGAAAACTACCCTTGACAAAAGCAGCTCCTGCCCTCCCCCGCTTTCTTTTGCCCCAAGATCAAGTGTTCTGATGAATCTCAGCAGCCATTGGATCCATTTCCTGACAGATGGTGACAAAACAACAAGAAGATCATGATTAATTACCCCAATCCCTTCACTGCAAACAAACAGGACTGCCTCAGGGCCATTCAGATGGTCCACATTTACCTCCAAAATTTGATATGGGTTAAGTTAAAGTAAATCTTCACTTCTGTATGGGGCTTCTCAGTTTGTATAGAGCTTTATGGTTTGTTTGGAGCTTTCTAGTTTGCCCTTTTATACACATTATTTTATTTCATCCCCATGATAGGCCACTAGACAACTCTCACCCTTTTCTTGAATTATTGTAAACATCTTCTACCTTTCTCAGTGTCCACTCTTTCTTTTTCCTTATTTTAATCAAACTATACTTAACATAGAATAAAAAGCATAAATCTCTGTTCACTTTGATGAGTTTTGACAGCTATACACACTGCGTAACTGCTATGTACAAGATATAAAACATTTCCCTCACCCCAGAACATTCCTTCATTTTTCTTTCCAGTCAATTGCCCTTTCCCCTCAGGCAGCTACTTTCTGATTTTTACCACTGTGAATTACTTTTTCTGTGCATGGATTTCATCTCATAGCAATGGGATCATACAGTATATACATTTCTGTGTCTTTTTTTCCCTCCTATGGATTTAAAAATTATCTATGTTGTGTGTATCAGAAGTCCCTTCTTTATTGTTGAGTAGTATTCCATTGTATAAATGCACCACGATTTGCTCATAAGTTCATCTTTTGATAGAAATTTGTGGGTTTCTGGGGGCATAATTTTTGCTATTACAAATACTGCTTCTATAAAAATACTTGTACGAATACTTTTGTGAACATATGTTTTCATTTAACTTGGATAAATACCTAAGAATGAAACTGCCGGGTCATAGGGTAGGTGTATGTTTAACTTTATAAGAAACCACCAAATACTTCTCTAAAGCAGTTTGTCAGATATAAGAGTTGTCAGCATCCATTCCTGCTTCCTCCAGTCGTTTCTCCTCATAGGCTCCAGAGTAATCTATTCAAAACATAACCTTGATCCCATCACTTTTCTGCTTAAATCCTTTTAATGGCTTCTGACTGCCCTTAGGATAAAGTCCAAATTTTGTAACACAGCGTGCAAATTGGGCTCCTAACTTTGTATTCAGCTACCGCTTCCCCGTCTCTCTATGCCCTTGTATCTCTCGCATCTGCATCCATCCATGGAATGAACATATTTCCATTTCTTGCATGTGAAGCTCTTTCCCTTCCCAGGGCTTTTGTACATGGGCTCCCTTTTCTTGGACAGCCATTCTTCACCTATTTGCCCCTTTGTCCATTTATCCATCAAGTTTCAGTTTAAAGGTTACCTCCTCCGGGACTTTCTCTGCAGACTAAGTCAGTCACATTCCCTGTTACCAGCTCCTGTGGCGCCTGGGCCTTCTTCTTAACATTCACAGCACTGTTGTTATTTTTTAAATTACATATATTTATTTCAATTTACAAATAGATTATACATTCACATGGTTCAAAAAGTATTAAAAGATATATAGTAAAAAGTTTTATTCCCATCCCTGTTCCCATTTGCCTGGTTTCCCACCTGCATTTTAAAAAAGAGAACCCCTTACATTGGTTTTTAAAACCTTTCAGAGATTTCGTTAAATGCCAATACAAGATTTTACACACAAACACACACACACACACACACACACACACACACACACACATACACATACACACACACACAAAATATAATTATTAGTATTACTAACACTATTATATAATTTTATTATATTAGTATATAACTAGTACTATCGCTAATGCTATTTATGTTACTATACTGTCATTACTATTGCATGAATACACTCTACGTACCATCTTGAACCTTGCTTCTTCTACTCACCAATATGTCTTTGCAGTTTCCCATTTCAGAACTTCGCAAAATTCCTATTTGTCACTGATGCCCAGTGTTTCACTCTGTGTTTGATACAGGCCTATGCTGATGATCATTTAAGTTATTTTTAATCTTTTGTTATTATAAAGAATGCTGCAACGATAACAGTCATATGTATGTTACTTTTAATGAGTGTGAGAACAGCTGAGGTACCACTTCTTAGAAACAAACCGCTGGTACATAGGGTCTGTGAGTTTGTATTTTAACAGATTTTGGCAAATTGCCCTCCATGGAGTTGTACCCCTTTATGTTCCCACCTGCAACACATAAGCGTACCTGTTTCCCCTTGGCCTCACCCACATGTGTTGCAGAACATTTGGACGTTTGGCAATCGGAAAGCAGGAGAACATTACCTCAGAGTAGTTCATTTTAGTTTGCATTTCTTACTTACCAGAAACTAAGCATCTGGTAGGATTTGTTGTATTGTTAATTACTTAGCGCAGTGCCTCACGTGTGATAGATGTTCAGTATATCTATTGATATAATAATAAATGTGTATTATATATTAACACATAAGATGATGCATTGTATGCTGTATATGTATGCTTTATGTATTAAAACATAGTAAGCACATGTGTTATATATTAATATATATATATATATATATAATTGTTCAATGGATGAAAAAGCTGAATATGATCAAAAAGGTTAAGGTGAAGTGATTTAGGACACACAGTGGAGAATTTCTGGCATTAAGTATAGTGAGCTTCTTAGTCTATGCAGCCCTACACTTCTAGGGTAGTCCAGAAAGAGAAAGGAGAGGAGATGTCATTAAAAAGTGGAAGGTAAAATCTTAGCTCTGCCTTACTCTCAGTGCCACTGTCAAAATAATTTAGATGACTCCAGGCACCCTATTCTAAGTCTACTGAAGAACACCCTGCTTAGGGTCAGCCTCTGGGGTCTCATAACTGTATTTGGTTACAAACATGGCCTAGAGGGTCAATCAGACCTGGGCATGAATCTCAGGCTTTGATATTAGCTAAAAGACCATCTTCTCCCTAGGTGCGATTTCCTCCTTGGTAAAAAGAAAACAACAACACCTACCTCTACTAGAAACCTGGAGGCTTCTGCTCAGCCCCGATTCTCTTCCTCCAACAACTCTCATGCCTGTTCATACCTCATGACTCCAGGCCCTTGGCAGAGCTGATTGGACCCAGGGTGGACTGATCCAAGTTAAATCAGTCAAAATCTTAAAGGAATTTGGGGAAGAATCCAGAGGTTCTGTTAATCCTTGGTCTGGAAAGTAGAATGACACCATGACTGGGTAGCACTATTTGACTGCATGTTGGAGTTTGAGGGGACCCAATAAGCACCCCTCATTTCTTTGCCTCACTTCAGAGCCAGTTCAGGGTAGATGAGTTTATGGCTGAAGAAGAGCAACACATCAGCTTTTTACAAACATGGCTTAATGTGGCCATGCTGAACCCGTAAAATCCACTCAACAAAGGCTGGGAGCATAACCACAATGACGTCCTTGTACTCAGAAATGAGGAGGGTCACCCTATTGTGGAGGTGCAGGGAGAGGCAGGGCAGAGAGACAATTCTCCCCAGAGAAGTAACTCCAGTCATCTGGCTTCTGACTTCCCGGCTCCTGCACCAAGTCTCTTCTGAAGCCCAGCCACACTTATTGCCTTTAAGTTCTCTCAGATGTACATTCTGTATGATGACACATCCCTCTATATTTAATTATTTCATGTAGGTCCTGTTACTGGTAACCAACGACCCTTTATTAGAACTCTAAGTCACACAATCCTTGTGAGGTTTAACAGAGAAATGAATATGGGGCACCTAATGTGAGGAACCCAATAAATGTTTCATTTTATATTTTTTATGGGGGAGGGGATGGGGCAAAGCTCCAAGCCTCAGTCAGCCAACTCATTTTCGATTTGAACATGACACCAAACAAACCCCAAAGTCCTGAAATTTCTACTTAAGCTCAAACAGCCATATAAAGTAGTATATTTGCTGTGAAAACATTGTCGAAGACGTGTCTGTCACAAGCTGGGAAGACAGTGTGGGGAAATAGCTGGAGCCAGACATACTTGGGTAGTAATTCAGGCTCCAACACCTACTAGCTGGGATGGCTTACAAAAGTCATTACCTCAGTGAACCTGAATTTTCTCAGCCATAAAAGAAAAACCTAATTTGTGTGGTTGTGGTAAACACTAAATGTGCTGCTGGCACATAGTGAAGGCTCAGTATTTGGTAGGTATTATGGTAATCGCCCCAACACCCCCAAGAAGACCCTTCTTGCTGCCTGCCTGATTGCATTTCCCTTCTTACCTGGGGTTCAGAATCAAATTTAAACCTTAGTCATGGTGACCTCATTAACATTTTAAGGTTGTCATATCGTACACCCTTTTTCCTGACTCTCGATTTTCTACTTCTGAAGCGTACGAACCAATGAGATGGTGCTTATCAGCCTGACCAGACCAGGGTGTGTGGATATGTGTGTGTGCACACACACCCACAAGTTTCAGGGAAACAGTTATTTTTCAAGGCAATTCCCACTTGGGTAACTCCCTGCCAAGAGAAAATGTAAATCACTTTTCAGTCCAGCGTCCCCGGGCTCTGAAAACTAGTCCAAGAGAAATTTAATCTTGGTCTACATAACAGACACCGGGCAGCCAGCCAGCAAACTTTTGTTTTGTGTTCTAAGAAAATTTGAGAGAAATGCAACGTGCTCTTTGTCAAGTGATGTCTGTGGTGATCACGCACGGCCCCAGTGGACTAAGGACTCACCCCAGGAAAGGGCCAGAGTTGTTAGGTAGGCTGAGCTAAAGGGGAGTCTTTGAGGGGTCATCTCCCTTGGGTGACTTAAAGGTGGCAAAAAATACTAAGGAATAAAACACTGAGCATCAGCATCCAGGACGTTGTTTCTAAAAGTGTCACAGATCAGAAGTTGTCACAGATGGAATGGGAGTGGGGAAGTGTGGGTGGGAGGGAAACTGGGAGCTGAGCTGGGACCAGATTACAGAGGGAAGGGAGATTGAACCTTTCCCTAGAGGCTGCAGGGAGCCCTTGGACCATTTTAAACAATGGTTTTGTCTTTTCTATTCTACAAACTCAATATTGATTGAACTAGGAGTCAGGAGTTTTCTCATTATCATATAATTACAATACTTGGAGGTAGATTTTATAACTTTCCTTTTCCAGTTGAGTAACTGAAACTCAAAGGGCAGTGAAATTGCCTAGATTACCCGACTAGGTGGAGCCAACACTTGAACCCCAGTCCAAGAGCCTTCAGGCTCAGTCATTGCACTTTCCAGTTTGGCTCCAAGGCAAGGGCAGTATCTTATTTATTCATCGTTGTTTTTCCTACCCCTCCCTGTGCTCCTAGCTCTCCAAAATTTAGTAGAATTTGGGGGAATTGAAAAAGTCAAACATGACCTCACCATTTTTTTTTTCCTCCAGCAGGCCCTGTAAGTGGCTGTAGGAGCTGGCAAAGTAAGTGCACTTTGAGGCCAGAGGCCCTGTTCTCCCCTTCTGAGCACATTCCCGTTTCCCCTCCTGTCCATGGGAGAGGAATTCTGCCCATGGGAGCTGTCTCAGGTGCCGACTGCTCTCCCTGACCTTTCCGTGCCTCCCTGACACATTCCTGCATCTAAATCAGAACTGGTCAATGTTTCACTCCCCCTGTGAGCCTCCCAGCCATATCTTCTGAAGCTGGTGAACAATTAACCTCCAGCAGCTCTTGATCTTCTCTCCTCAGAAGGATCCCAACGCTTTACTGCTGGGTGTCAATGATCTACTAAACCTGAGAGGCACCCCGGGGTTTCTCTCCAGTCTTCAAGGAGCTCTTACGTACATTTTTACAATGATTCTGATTATATGTGATTCTTCTAAATAAGGAAATACATCTAAAGGAACGTTAGCAGAAGCACCCACACCAACTCCCGAATTACATTTTCTGTTAGAAATTCTTACAAAGAACCAAAGGAGAGGGACAAAGGTCTCTTAACTTGTGCAGAGTTTCTATTTTTCATTTATAAAGTGAGGAGAATCATCCTTCCCTCTTACATTTATTATTCAGATTAAATGATAATGTATGTAGAACTTTTGGGCCCAGGGTAGAAATTAATGCATATCCATACTTAAGAAACTGTAGCCTAAAGTTCATAAAACCACGGAATGCCGGAAGTGGAGACACCTGATAGAACTTCACATCCTTTACAAGCGAGGAGGCCAGACAGAGAAGTCTGAGATATATTCAGTGATCTCATAGCCAGTTAGTGGCCTGTTTTCTAGTTAACTCTGTCTAGTAGAAATACAATCTATAAGCCATCCATGTAATTTTAAGTCTTAGTAATCACGTTAAAGAATAAGAACAGGTAAAACTAACTTTAACAACATATCTTATTTAACTCAATATATGTAGTATATTATCATTTCATGTAATCCATATAAAAATTATTAATAAAACATTTATGTTTTTGTACTAAATTGTTACAATCTTGTGTGTATTTTGCACTTATGGCACAATTAACTCAGACTAGCCACATTTCAAGTGCTTAATGTGGCTCATTGCTACCGTTTTGAACAGTGCAAGTATAGTTCAATTCAAGTCAGCAAACATTTTGGCCACTTGTGATATGCCAGGCACTCTATTAAATGTAAGGATATAAAGGTGAACAAATACAGCAGGGGACTAGGTGGACAGCCTTGGAAACCACAAACATAACCTAAGGCAGATAGTCCCTCCCAAGCTAGGCTGCTGAATTACTCATCCATGTTCATCTGAACAAGTCAAGAAGAAAGTACTCCAGGGAAAATGTCTATACCTCCAGGGCATTTTTCTCTGCTCAGGTAACAGAGGATAGAAAAATATTTACTTGTACCTAGTGACCTTTGCGTCTTGGACATTGTGTTCTGCACTGAACAGGCATTGTCTGATTTATTCCTCACAGTGCCTGTGTGAGAACATCGTTTTGCCCATTTTATAGAAGGGAAAATAAAGGCCCTGAGAAGTAAAGTAATTTGTCCAGGGGTCATACAGTTTATCAGAGGTGGAGCTGGGATTCTATCTCAGAAAGTAACTTGGTCAATGTTACCCTGTAGAGATAAAAGAGAGATGAAAGATTTTGGGCCATTAATATTTTGACCTGTTCATAAACATTCCCAAAGCTTTCTGAATAAAGTGGCTGGAAGTTTATTTTAATAACAACTTTCCATCTCAGTGATCAAAGTTCCCCCTGCCCAAAAAGGCTCTTGCTACTAAGGAAGAGATGATGTTCCATTTCTTGGTTCTTTGGCTGCTAGGTGCCGCTCTGTGCCTTGGAGCCCTCAAGTTGAAATGGATCTCAGCCTCAAGTTCACCTCAAGGACAGTGTACCTTATTTCTCTCAACTGAGCACGTTGCACACAGCTTCCCTTTGCTGGGGTGCTGAGGGGCCAGGCTGGAAGTGTTTTTCCTTTTTCCATAGCCTGGACCACTCTGCTTTCAGCTTCTGCCCACCTGGAATTGTGTGTTCTAGTGAAAAAGCATCCAGAATGTGAACACCACCAACTGGAATATGGTCTGCTGCAGCTACAGTATTTCCTTAAAGAATATCAATTGCCATTAAGGGGCACAGGTAAAGAAGTTTGCGAACCCAGAATAACCAAGGAGAATGAAATGTTCTGATCAAGATCATCAGTGTGATTTCATGGGAAATCTCACACTAGAGAAGAGTAGACACGTGTGTATGTGTGTGTGTGGGTGGGTGGGTGGTGGGAACCAGTCCCTAGAAAAGGGTGATACTTTGCATCAAGAAACAATTTAAAATTAGATCACATCTTGAAATATAGAACATATTGCACCCTGTTAGGCTTGCCTGTCTGAACTTGAACTAGGGACTAAAGTCTTTTTTAAAAAATCAAAACCTTTCTGTCATTTGAAACAATTTGTTTTTTTATATTTCATTCAGTCAACAAATACTTGAGTGCCCACTAGGTACTATACTTATTATTAAACATACAAGTTTGAAGAAAGTGAAGATGGATCTGTCCACATAAGGCTTTCAATCTAGAGGGAGGCTGATATAAAGAAGAAAAATGCCAAGGAAGGCCATCCAGCCCTCTGGCAGCATTTAAGCTAAACCCTAATAGTTAAGAAGTCTGGATTCTAGAAACCGGGTTTGGATTTAAAAGCTAATACATAATATTTAAAACCATGGGCTCGAATGAGATTTTCTAGGTAGAAAAAAAAAAAAAATCCAAGACCGAGCACCAAGAAATAGACATTTCATGTTGGGTAGAGTAGGGGAAGCTGACACAGGAGACTGAGAAGGAGAAGACTGTGGACTGTGACATAACTGGGGGAGTGAGTATCCTGGAAGCCGAGAGCAAAAGGTGCTTCAAGAAGGAAAGAGTGCCTCTCTGTGGTGAACACTGAAGAAAAGGAAAGTAAGATGAGGACATCAACAAAGGCTCATTTGGATAAGGTATCATGGCGACATTGATTGGTTATTGAAGGGTGGCAGCTAAGGTAAGATGGGGTGAAGTTTGAGAAGAAGGCAGGGAATAGAGGACAGAGCATGAAGTTTGCTCTTTTGGAAAGTCTGGCCACAGAGGAAACAGACAAATAAGGTGATATCTGGAAAGAGATGGGGTTGGGTCAAGAGAGTTTTGTTTTTTGATTTTCAGATAAGGACTTTAGACCACATCTTTGTGTCCATATTCACCTTGTTCCCTTTTGCTGGAGTGCCTCTTTTGGCAAACTTCTACTCATTCCATAGGATCTGGACTTAACTGTCCCACCCTTTACCAAAAGGCCTTTATCCAGGCCCAGTTAGATGTCTGTCCCTGGACCCCATGTCATGTTGTGTATACATTATCTGCCTTAAAGCTTATCTTACTGCAGGTAATGGAAGGTTTTTCTGTCTCTTTTTTCCATTGGACTAGAACAGGGTAAGGTGAGACTGTATCTTCTCAAGGTTGTGTCATTGGCACAGATAAGGGCTCAGAACTTGGCACTAGGAAGGTGCCCATTAACTATCAAATAAATGAATAAGTGAATGAATAAACTATGAGTCTGAAGGCAGCTCCAGTGGCAAAACTTTATTTTATGAATAAGAAAATGGAGGCATAGAGCAATTTGGAATTCAATTGTTTCACAGATTACGAGGAGCCTTAAAAACTGTTAAATCTCCTGTCCTACCCTGTTGACTGTTCTCGGGTCCAGCTCTAGAGCTACACTGTCAACTGCGCAAGACACGTAGGGCTGAAACCCTCATGTTCACATCAAGCCTTGAACTTCACCACAGAAGCACATGTCATCGTTCTACGGTCTGTGGTCTTTACTTTTACCTTAATTTTAGCATCATCTGCTGGGTTGAGGCTGGGAAACTTGTGAACAAAAGGTGAAAGCACTTTTCTGAATGTGATGGGAGACGAGGTATGAAACTGATGGTGTAGGCTGTGGGGGAAGGAAGACTTGTTTCCCCAAGGATGAAAGCCTTAGGCCGTGGGCTAGAGAAACTCAAGATCTCTCAAGGGCTACCACAAGGTGGCACTGTTGATCCTTAGTTAAACAGAAACTGATTTGGCAGTGACTCCAGAAACACCTTAAAGACACTTATTTTGCAGATGAAGAAATGAGATGAAGAGAGGGCACGCAATTTGGTCAAGATTATGTAGCAAGTTAGTGGCAGAGCAATCATGAGACTCCAAGTCCCCTAACTTTTGGGACCAACGTGGCCACCACCTTCCTGCACTGCCGCTCCCCGGGCCCCATGGGGAAGAGGATCAAGCTGTCTCTACAATCGTTCACTCAAGACAATGGCTCTAGATCGGATGCAGAATATAATTGGATGCAAGTGGAGAAAGAAAAAAAAGAATGAAAAAAAAAAAAAACCCTCTCAGCGTTCACTTTCACATGTGCCTTATTCAAAGGGTTCAGTTTAGATGCCATCACCCACAATAAGAGCATGGCACACAGGGCCTCCATCTGTAGCATGGTTTGAATAGCTTAATAGAAAAGTATCAGGTAATGAATTTCATCCTTTTTATGGCTTCGACTTATAAAGAGTCTGGTTCCCAAGGAAAACAAGAAGCCAAGTTGCTTTAGCAAAGAATTGGCTGAAACCTAAGTAGGAACCAGATAAAAACATTTGCTGGATGGAAAGATGAGGGTAAGTTTCTGGGCCCTGCTGTTCAGGGAATGGAAAGCTACAGGGCAAAAGATCCTTTGTGAGCCAGTGACCCCTAGACCAGGTGTTTATCCCAGTGTCTAGAAATAAGGAAGCAATAGAGGAGTTATAAGGGAAGGACTTTGCCAAGTGGCTCATGAGATGTCCCGCATCCTCCCTGGCCTGATTCCACTAGGACTTTTCGCTCCCATTGCGGCTTCTAATGGAGTCTCCTTTTCTTGCCTCTCAGGTAACCTTTGTTTTTGTTGTTGTTGTTGTTGTTTTAATTAAGAGTGCTTTATTGTTTTCTTAGGCATTAGAAATAGATCAATTTGAGCTCATTGCAAAAATACAGAGACCAAGCAGCAGAAAGAAGATAAAAAGATCTGTGATTCCTCTATTCAGAAACAATTACTGTTAGCATATTGCCACGTAAGTCCAGGCGGTCGGCCTGTGGAGCGCCTGCCATGTGTTCTGGGCACTGGGTTTCAAGTTGTGAAACAACACACACCAACTTCGGTTCTCAGAGAGCTTACGTTCTAGTCGGGAGAGACGGACAAATCAATTTTTTTTAAAAAGTAAAATATATAGAATGTCCTTTTGTGGTAAATGTTCTGAAGGTCTATAAACCAGAGAAGGGGACAGGGATTTGAATGGTAGTGAGGTGGCAATTTAAAGTAGAATATTCAGAAAGTGACATTTGAACCTGAAGCAGATGAGGGAGCAAACCATGTGGACATCTGGGGAGGGCTCTTTCCTTCCCTTCTGTTTTCTGTGCCTATATAATAATGGAATTATAACATAAGCAATATATGACTATATCCTCAATGTTTAAAACTTCAAACAACACAGAAGTATATAAGTAACAAGAGAACATCCTTCTCACTACCCTCCTATCACCTTCTCCTCCAACCAAGTAAGCCTTTTGACAATGGTGTCCCTTCCTGAACTTTCTCCCTCTGCATTTACATTCATTTCTGTATACATTGTCCACACGTTTAGCTTTATTTTATTTCCTACGTAAATGAGATCATCCTTTGTGAAGGTAGTGCCTAATATTTTCAGCACACAGGACCTTCTTAATGTTTCCTAAATTTCAGAGGTGTATGAGACCTATGGGCCTCATTACTAATACGAAATAGCTCCGTTTCATGGCTAAGTGTTGTGGATGTTTCGCTTCCTCCCCTGGGCTATTAATCTAGTATTTACTGCATTTTATTGAATAATTTGTCTCTGTCTCTGTCTCTTCTACTGGACAGTGAATTCTTTGTAGTCAGGGATTATGTCTTCCCATCCCTGAATTTCCAGTGCATGGTACAATGCCTAACACATGGTAGGTGTTCAGTAAATGAATGGGCAGTTAATTACACTTTCATAAATTACCATAGAAGGCTTCCAACACTGGATGGGATATTGGCTGAGATCAATGTTATGGTCCATCCTACTGGGAGCCAATCCTTTCTCAATAATAAATGTGTCATTATTGGATACAGCCACTGTGGGATGACAGCTAGGATGACTGTGGTCAGATCCTTCAAATCAAATTGTTCAATGTTAACACTAGAATTAAAAGACCAACTAATGAGCACTACATATTACTCCCCTTGCTGAAAGAAAATGAAAATTAAGTAAGTACACAAATGCGCTTAGCACTTTACAAAACACGTTGTTCAAGGTACAAAACAACTCAATGAGATAGATATGATTTTGCACATGAAGAAATCAAGACTCAATGAGATAGAAATATACATTATGTGGGTCCATTCATGTATCCACCATTCAGATTGATCTAAACATTTCCCCATATTTGTTTTAAGTTGTATTCTCCAGAAACAAGACAGCACATATAAATATACCTTGGAGGGCCCTGTTTGCAAACTTAATTGCCAAGATCAGATGGGATATTTAAAAAGCCACTTAATATAATAATTTTGTCACTTAGTCAACAGACATCAATTGAGTCTAGCTAGGCCCTATGGCTACAGAAAGAAATTAAACAGTCCCTACCCCCAAAGGGGCTCATTTTCTAGGGAGAGAAGGATGGCAGATACAAAAACTTCTGCAGTTGAGAAACAGGGCAAAGCCAGCTTTAGACTCGAGGACCACGGAGAGTCCCTGCAGCGCGTCCTGACCACGTGCAGCAGAGTGGCCCCGAGTGGAGGCCTCTCCTCTCTGAGTGGCACCAGCTGCGAGCGAGAGCTGGTCTGACACCATCAGGCAGAATCTGTGAGAAACACACATGGGTATTTTCTCTCCCTCCACTAACTTTTGCTGCATAGAGTTAAATTCTTTTCTGGTGACACATACTTCCTGTCAGGATCAGGCACAACCAGCCAATCAAAACCACCCGAATTAAATGAAGAAAAATCCTTTTAATTCCTCTAGGTACACATTTTTGGGTTCCGCTGGGTTGCTGCCGTTTTCCCAGGGGCTAAGCCAGAGGCAGGCTTGAGGAACAGCAAATAAGAACAATACACTAATAAGGGTAACAACCACAGTGATATTAAAACATCCACGATTTATTATCTCCAATTAAATTTTTCATGTTCTATAAAAGCAATTTATTCTCACAGAAAAATGACAAAATTTGTGGGTTTTTTTGTAAAATGAAACCAAAATCTCATATAACCTCTCAGTCCATACTACATCCACTGTTAGCATTTTCATGTATGTGTTTTCTTTTTGAAAATCATATTTATCTGCACTTATATCCTGTTCTGCTTGCATAACTTTATACGGTGAATATTTCCCCATTAATTCTGTTCTTTACAACATATTTAAAAATGATTGCATAACATTTTTTAATGCAGTTAGTCTGTGATTTAGTGGGTCAATCTATTGTTAGACATTCAAATTTTCTCCCATTTTGGGGGTATTATATTATTATACCTCTAAGCTGATACTTTCCTTATTGAGAAACACCACTGGTCTTGTTTCTTACATTATCTCATTTCCTCATCAAAAGCCTCCAGACTAGGCATAATCAGTGTTTTAGAAATGAAGGAACTGGAATTCAGAGAGGGTAAGGAACTGTCCCAAGGTCAGAGCCGGGTCTCTCTAACCCCGAGCCAGCCGTACCCATTATCACACCCTGGGTATGCTTGGCTCTCTCTTTGCCACGCTGAGTTTTCTGTCTTCCCAGAGCATCATTACCTATGATGGAAGAGTTTTCTTGTACTTTCCTTTGTCCCAATCTTATTCTTGGTGTCACTCCTTTCACGTCCCCATGGATACCCTGGTAAGATCCAAGCCTTTTCAATTAAACACTCTCCATTTGAAAGCTCCCAGGCAGCTGACTAATGCAATCCACGGTTCCCAACTGCTGGGCCACATGTTCTTTCCCACTTCCTTCTCAGCTGTTCTCAGACAGACTGGCTGCAGGTTAATCGCATCTCATGTTGTAAAGCTGAATCCTGATACACTTGCTAAAGCCCTCGTGGTCCTTTGTGCTCCATTTGGATTCCCATTTATGTTCTCAACAATTTCCAAAATCCAAAGTGCCCTCAGCAGTTCAGCCCATTTTAAACAGGATACTAGACTTAAAAATAATACATCAAGCTCAAACTTTGCTTTTGAATTTCAGACTTGTATATCCAATGGTCTTAGTGACACCATTTCTCGGATGTTTTGAAACTTACTACATTTAAATCATAATTCTTGATGTTTTCTTCCCAAATCTCTCTGTGACAGGAGGTGTTGGCTGTCTAGGCAGTAGCTGTTCCCTGCCTCTTTCCTAATTCACAGAACCTTGACTTTGTTCAAGGACAACATGTCCAGACCAGTGGGGGAACCAGGATTGGTCTAAGCCTGTCATAGCAATCTCTGCTCCAATTGCTGTGTACTCACATTCCCGGCCTCCAGCAAGGGGTGGTCAGTGAAATTTAAAGAAGTCTGCTAGAGAATCTCTCTTGTGCAGAACTTGGAGTCATCCTGGACTCAGCTTTTACTCAAGCTATCTCTGTGGCAATCAGTTACTTGTGGAATTCCACCAGCTTCATTCTGGTACAGCTTCAGCCTGCATCTGAGGGCCTCCAACTTTCTGCCTCAAAGCTCCCCATCTTCCCAGCTACTACCCCATCATCTCTCATTTGAACTACTTCAACAGCTTCCTAATTGATCTTCTCTCTCTCCAACTCCTGACCCTTTCCCCTTATCTTCCCCATATCACAGTCAGAGTGACCTTTTAAAAATATAACCTGAACCATTCTAATTCTCTGCTTCGAAACTTTCAAGGACTTTGCATTATATTTTGAGTAAAATTTAAACTCCTTACCACGGCCTGCAAGATCTTGGATGATCTGGCCACCTGTCCAGGTCTCCAACCTTTGCTCATCTCGATTTCCCCCTTGCCCGAGCAGCCCCCAGGTCCTCATTGTGTGGAGCCTTCACAGTGTAGATCCTTCTGCCGGGTATAGGCTTTCCTGAACACCTGCAATGGCTGGATTCTTTTTATCAGCCAGTGGTCAGACATTTTGTTTTTTTTCTTCAGAGCACTTATGGTAAGTTGCAATTATATATTGATTTGTTTATTCATCCTTTAATTGCTTGTTTTCCTGATCAGGTTAGAATAATTTAGTGCAAAGATTAGGTTTTTATTTATTATTATTATTATTATTATTATTATTATTTTATTTTTAAAGCCTATAGCACCCGATATTTCCAGGTGTTCTTCCATCCAAGTACTAACCAGGGCCAATCCTGCTTAGCTTCTGAGATCATATGAAATTGGGTACATTCAGGGTGGTATGGCTGTAGACACAAAAACCAGGTTTTTATTCTTCACTAAATATCCAAGTCCTTGTACAATGTTTGCTTTAGAATATATACTTAATAAATTATTTGTTGAATGAATGAATAAATTGTGATAATAACAATATCAAGCTCTGTCAGCTTAAGCAAGTGTCTTAACCTCTCTGAACCTCAGTGTTTTCATCTAAGTGGGGATAATAATAATACCTAGTTGAGTTGTCAGAAGAATTAAATTATTTATTGTATGTGAAGGACTGAGAACAGTGCCTTTATAAATGCTTAGCTGCCATTGTTGTTGTTATCACTATTATTATCTCTGACAGAAAATTGAGGCTCTGGGAGTTTAAAGCCATATAGATATTTATTGGCAGCCTGAGATCCCAACCAAATGGAAATATGATTTAATGAGATATCTCTGCTTTAGTGGAGGTAAAATTATAAAAATCTTTTGAGGGGAAAGTTATTGATGGACACTGTTTAAAGTGTTTGCCACATTATAATCTTTTTGTCAATTGTTTGCTTCTAAATGCTTTTGAATGCACAATCAGATGGTACTTTTTAAAGGATATTGACATAAAAATGGGAACAAAAATGGCTTAATATTATTACACTTTAAAAAATTATGCAGTGTATCATTATGAAATTTGTGTGTAGAAAAGAACAAGGGAAACCCAGTGCATTGCTTTGAAGGCATCTACAGATGCAGAGCAATCTGCATTTCCTCACTTTCCATTCACTTTTCAACCCTCTCCAGTCTGGTTTCTCCACAGATACTGATCTCATAAAGTTACCAGTGCTGACTAACACTGGTCACCTTTCCAATTGCCAAATCCAATGGCAGCTTTCTGGACCTCAGTTTACCAGATTAGTTTGAGGCATTTGACGTTATTAACCAAAACCACTCCTTTTGCAGCTCTCTGCTCTGAGTGTCACTGGCACCGTTTTCTTGCTTCTAGTTCTCTGACTCTTAGACACCTTGCTGCCCAAACACTCTCTGCCTCTTCCCCAGGGCTCAGCTCTTGATCCACTTCCCTTCTTCCACTTCCCATTCTTTCCTGGGAAGTTACCACCTAAGATCATTGCATCAGCTCTTACCCCAAGCTATGTCTCTCATCAGAAATCTTGACCTTTTAGTCCAGACTCAATTGCTGGCTATATTCTTAAAGAGTTGGAATTTCCAAATCTAGAACTCTCAAGTCTGAACTTTCCTTTTCATCAAATTGCTGCTGCTATAAACCCTCACCAACTTTTTCCTGGAGATTCTACCATAATGTCCTGATGGCTATCTCTATCCCTAGTCTCATCTCTAATCCATTCACAAAACTCCTGTAGACTACTCTCTAAAACATGGAAATTTGATTAGATATCCACTCTGATGATGACTGAGTAGTTCTTATAAGACAAATACTCCCACAAATAACAACTATAAACTATAGAAAAAATATGAAAACAAATAACCTGAAGGCACTGGAGGGGAACCAAAAGCAGACAGATGTGGATAGGAGTCAGCACTTGGAAGAATGAAATGTTGGGTGTGAGTTTCACATTTTTTATGGATTTTTGCCTGAAGGAGTGTCTCATCCAATACTATAGGGCAACTAAACTTGGCAGAAGCACGCAGTCTCACTGGATAGAAGAACCAGAGGGAAGCACTCAGGGTAACCACAGCAGCTATAAACTGCGGAAGGGGACTCATGAAAGGAGAAAGCAACTTCAGACCTCATCATATAATGATCCATATTGGTCACTTTTGGATTCTGTTACTTCTAAATTAACTTATTATTTATAGAAGATCCTGGAGAGGAAAGGTAAAAGAGGAACATGGCATTAAAAAAATCTTTGCTTTTACTCTAATAGGTGAGTCACATGAGAGGAAAATAATAGATAGATGTGTAATATAATGCACAAGTGGGAATTTCAAGAATACAAAAGTGAATGTTGCTGATCAAAATAAAACAAGGGAGAGAATATTTAAAATACAAAAAGTGGACACTTACAGGAAGTCTTGTTTTTCTTTTTTTAATTGAAAAAAACTTTAGCTCATTCTAGATGCTTTAGATATTACCTTCAAGTAACAAATGTTAATGATGTAAGTATTTTGCATCTAGACACCTTATTTACAATTAAGTGTATGCTATTTTTTACCTGTAAAATGCTAGAATACATTCTACATAGGTACAATCTAGGTTTCTGTGGCGGGGTCTCTCTATGGAGCCAAACAATGTTTGACCAATTTTTTAAAACTTTGAATTGACTCAGTGTTCTGGTGTCATTTAGATAGAGTATGAATTTACTTTTCTGTCATTTGGAGAAGGCATAAGATATTATTATAATCAGAAACAAGCTGTAATGAAAATTGATCTTCCATCATCTATCATCTCCATTTAGTCTAATGAGATACTGCTATTATCTCCTGATGAAACATTGTTCTACAAAACCTTGCCCTGCATGCAGTTTCTGCAGACCTTACAGGAGCACTCTAAGCTCAAGCAATATTAATTACCGTTCTATCAGCCCATTTATCTCCAAGTAATCATGTATTTTAAAGATCTTCAATTTCCTGTGAGTTGTATAGAAGTTCTCTTGCAGACTAATTTAAAATAGTTGAATTTGAAAAAATACTTTTAGTTGACTGTGCATTTCTTTTTTCGAAGAAGACTGTCTCCAACTTCTATTTTGAAAAAAGCATGCATGAAAAGCACAGTGTGCAGCACACTGTTAATATGCAATAAAGTTGTGCCTTTTAGTGGACCTTAACTAAAAGGTTCATTTTGTTTCTGAAGTTGGTTCATCACACCAACTGTTATTTGGCATTGTCAGTGGTCGAAGAGGGTCAAAGTGCTTAAGAATGCTCAACACATGGAACAGAGCACCAACAGTCTTCAGTGAGCAGTGTTAGGATAAACCTTTGATCAGAGCAGAGGACATGACTGACTCAATGTCATGGCACTGGGAGAAAGAGGAATGTCCTCATGAACCTCATGAACCTCAGCATGTCTTCTTCTTCCTGAATTACAGAACCTTGTGGACTACTGGCTGTGCTGTGGAAACCAAGGAAGGTGACAGTGGATGGCCCACTCCAGGCGATATGGAGGAAGGTTTGGCACATAAACACAAGGTCAGGCAAGCTGTGGCTGGCCTGAATGTACCCTCAGAATCAGGAGCCTTGGGCTTGAGAACTGATAAAGCAATTTAGTGTGCCTGTCCCAGGGAAAGTCACTTAACTCCAATCTTGTCTCCTCCATGGAACAGGGTTAGCTACCCCTCTGCTAACAACTCATAGGGTTGTTTGAAGACCAAAGTGAGGAAACTCAATCAACAAACATCTTTTTTTCTTAAAAAGATAATATAAGCCATAATGTGCATATGAATCACTTGGGCATCTTAAAAAATGCAAATTCTGCTTCAGTAGATTTGGGATAAGGCCCCCAATTCTGTATTTCTAACAACCTCTAGGGTGAGACTGGCTGGTACTACTGCTGCTCAAATGTGCCACATGCCAATGAGCAAGAATATAAACCACTAACATTTTTGAAAATAAAAATAATAAATTATCTAAAGCCCATCATTCTAACATTACTTTACTTCTGATATTTTTCACTTAAACATTACATCTTAAATATTTTCTGTGTTCCTACAAATTATACAGACTACAAAGTTTCTGTAATTCTTATTTTTAAATAGCTGTACAATATCCCTTAGTGCCGAAATAGCCACTTCATAGTTGGGCATGAAGTTATCCTGGCTCTTGGGTTCTGTATATGGTTGGACCAGTGAGTCCCCAGGAAGTGGTTGCTAAGGAAGCAGTGTGCTGCTGGGATAGTTGGAGGGCCTTTCTCATTTCCTCCTGTTCCTCCCTCGGATCAATCTGTAAGAGTAAACTGGCTCATGACAATGACTATTATGAACTCTTGTTACTTTTGATGTGTTATTCTTAAAGGCCAATAAAATGATAGATATGCACATATTTTGATTATTAAAAATACATGTTTCCCTTGCATACTGTTGGTAGGACTAAAATGGTGCAGCTACTATGGAGAAAAATAGGGAGTTTCCTCAAAAACTTAAAAATAAAACTCCCATATGATCTGGCAATTCCACTTCTGGTACTTATCCAAAGAATTAATTCATTGCAGCATTATTAACAACAGCCAAGATGTGGAAACAACCTAACTGTCCATTGACTGATGAGTGGATAAAGAAAATGTGGTATATACACTCAATGGAATATTAACCAGCCTTTAAAAAGACAGAAATTCTGCCATACATGACGACATGAGTAAATCCTGAGAACATTATACTAAGTAAAATAAGCCAGTCACAGAAGGACAAATACCACAAGATTCCACTTATATATGGAATTTAAAATAGTCAAACTCATAGAAGCAGAGAGTAGAATGGTGGTTGCCAGGGCTAGGCATGGGCGGGAGTTGGAGGGGAGGAGGAAGTTGCTGTTCAATGGGCATAATGTTTCAGTTATGCCGGATGGGTAAATTCTAGAGATCTGCTTTATAACATTGTGTCTACAGTTAACAATACTGTACTGTACACTTAAAAATTTGTTAAGAAGGTAGACCTTATGTTAAGTGTTCTTACTATAATAAAAAAAAATGTTCATTATAGAAAAGTATAAAAAATGATAATTACCTTTGTGGTAATACCACTGCTGACAATTTGATTCTTTCAGTTTTTTCAATCATTAATTTGTTCAATAAACATTTATTGTACATTTAGAATGCTATCAGGTACCATGCTATGCATGGAGGATAATGCAGGGAACAGTCTCTTTGTCCAGGCATATGTACAAAATTATCTTTCAGTCTATCTATATAAAATTATAATATGTAATACTATGTATACATACATACATATATACTGATGTATGTATACAACATAAATGCATACTACAAGATGTTTTTTTTTAACAATGTTTTATAGGAATAGCAAAAAAAAAATACAATCTTTAATTGAGCCAAGGTAATATGAAGCAGAGTATGTGAGAACTACAAGCCAGTTATGATTACAAGGACACAAAGTGAAAGAAGGGGACTGTAGCCGATGAAGGAATTGGTCTGGAGTTATGTGATTTGCTGGAGGTTATGCGTCCAGGTGAAACAGGACTAGAACTCAGGTTTTCTGACTTCTAGTCCTACATACTTGTAACAGCATCAAAGACAGCAAATACACAGCATGAGTGTGGTCACTCCTTCAGACCATGCCTGTGGCCGATAAGTGATAAGTGATCATAGAACTCTTTCTTGCTGGGCCCAAATGCAGTTTCAGAAAGCTTCTCAGTCTTACTGGTACTCGGGTAACCATCGGTCACTAACAAGGTAGCAAACATGCTGAAATCTTTTTGTTATCCTAATGTATATCATTCCAGCTAGATTTGTTTTTCTTTGACGCTATTAGAAAAGGTCTTCAGGAGCAAAAGCTGCCCTTTCAGGCAGCCCAGTCTCAGTGCTTTCTAAATCACTGCTGTTTACCATGTCTGTGCCGGGTCATCCTCCCAGGGGTTTCCTCTTCAAGACGAATAGGAAGGTAGAAAAATAGGTCATTTATCCAGGGACCTGGAAGTAAGCATTTTAATTTTTCTAAAACTATTCTAAAAGATTATCTTCTAAAACATTACAATGATCGAGAAAACTTGGTGTATTGGCAGTGCTTTTGACGGGCGCGAATGAGAGGCTCAGTCTGCAGTGCAGACGTGTGTGTGTGTGTGTGTGTGTGTGTGTGTGTGTGTGTGAACTCTCACAGGTGACTGCAGGGACCTCCTTGTGTATAGCAGGCAAAACGGAAGCGGGGAGGACTCTAGTTTGTTTACATTTTGGAGGACAGTACATATTTTACATTTTTTTAACTGTGATTGTGCAAACTGACTTTAGACATGTCGTCCCTTAATCCATATTATAGATCAGAACAAAGATAGAGAAAGAGAGAAGAGGAAAAGCGGGAGGGGATACATACAGAAGATGCTGGAGCTGGATCAAACACTAGCAGGAAAAGCTATTTTGAAGATAAGATATTTAAACTTTGGAAATATCATTCATCCAGGGCAAGCGAGGTCCCAGACACCCCAGTGAGCAATCTTTCTCTGTGCTGTTATTTTTCCATATCTTAAAAATGAGGAAACTGAGGCTTGAAGAGATTACGTAGCCTGCCCACATGATTCAGAGGCAGACCCAGAATTTCCACACTGGTCTCCCAGACTCCACAGTCCAAGCTCTTAACTACTATGATATACATCTTTTATCCTTGAGAAGAAGGAAGGAAATTTCCAAGTCAGGCCTGAAAGCATAAAGTATTTGAGAGAAGTAGTTTGGATAAGCACCAACATGTGTCTTGATGTTATTTTGTTTGGGGTTGTTTCCTTTACTGTCTTCCCGGAAAAAAATATATAGGTAGTGGCATCACATGTACTAATCTTCTCTCCTCAGTTATTTGCATCTGGAGGTATTTGAATAGCTGAGCCTCTGACATCAAGCTTGTTACCTGTCATCAGGCGGCAGCTAACCGACTTATCCGTTTTCTAGAGATTCACTCTTGAAAATCTCATAGAGGGCTTGGGCTGAAGGAAGGTAGGTGGACCCGAAGTGGCTGACACCTGAATGACGACTCTTACCTAAGTCAGCCAGAAATGAGAATGACGTAGTCTGAGCTACGGTTCTTAAGAAGTAGAAAATTTTAGTACAAATGTCTTGTCTGAAGGGAGGGGAGACCCCAGCTGGGAGATGTAGTCATAGAGCAGAAAGAAGCTGGGTGTAAAGAGAGGGGGTTCTGGGGATTGTGGAGAATGTCCCCACAGGGTCCGAGCACAGGTGGGGCAGGTTAAAGTACAGCATCTTAAATGAATGTTTGGAAGGTTAACCTCATCTCAGTAAAAAAAACTCCACAAATCACTTAGACTCACTCTCATCCATCCGTAATTCATGCACACATTCAATAGACCTTGATTGCTCTGTGCTCAGCTCTGCTCTGGGCTCCAGACAAACAAAGGCAAGCAGCATCCAGTTTCCGCCTTGGAGGAGCTGCCAGTCCTGGTTCAGTAGAGGGTGACAGACATGAGTCATGAGTTTCTCCCTTTATCTATTTTTCCTTGGAAGTGTCCTGGTTTTCATAAATGACCATGGCTTGACATGTTATGCCTTTATGATAATATTTTATAATCAATGGAAAACCAAAGGCATGACTGGAAGATGCCTTTAGTTATGGGAACAGCTGGGCTTCTCAGAATAGCACTGAGAACACTACACCACGTGAGGACGGATCTGCAGGGTCCAGGTTTCTCTGGAGGTGCAGTTGCTTCTCTTTCAAATATCAACTTTAAATTCAAACATTTTGGCATTTCCATGAGTGACTGCATGACTAGGTACCTGAGTGACCAGCTTTCCCAGAAGACTTCTGATTAGAAGCTTCCCAGCTTTGAAAGCTAGGCCTTATTTTTCTCAAAGTTCTTCATAACTTTTCAGATCAGTGACCTCCCTTTATCTCAGTTCCTTGGCTAGAAGGAGAAGACAGTCTGCCAACCTACCATTTGCCTCTGATTCAATTGGTTTCAGGTACTTTTTAATAGTTAGATATTCTGTTGTGAGGTGATTTTGGTCAGAAGCCACCAGTACTCTTTTAGCTGCAGCTGCAGGAGTAGATGATCTGGTTGGTCTCTTCAAGCCAGACATTCATTGATTCTCCAAACATTCATCATGCACTGTGCTGAGCCAGGATCTATGCTACATGCCTGGTACACAATGAACGCAAAATAAATGTGGTCAATGCCCCCATCTGTCAGGGAAGGGGTGACAGACATTAAACAAATGACTCCACACATTTTAATAAGTGCCAATAAGGAAAATACTAAACTATGGTGAGTGTTTAATAGGAGTCAGTCTAATCTGGATTAGAACACAGGGCAGTCCTCCTTAAGAAAGAGACAATAATGCTGAGACTGAAAGGAGTGGGCACCGGCCAGCCAAAGGGGTCAAAGGAAGAGATTCTAAGCACAGGGAATGGCATATGCGCAGATACTGAGCTGGAAAGAATGTCACTTATAAACTGTCAGAAGGCAATTACGACTGAGGCATTGTCATGGTGAAGTTTGACACAAAATAAGCATGAAGGGGTGGCTCGGAGCCAGACCATGCAGGGCCTTGTGGCACCTGGTAGAGTGTGGGTTTCATCCTAGTGGTGTGGCAAGTCACAAAAGGGTAGTAAGCAGGGAAGTAGCATGATCTGCTTACATTAAAAAATGTCGGTACAAATGAGCAGGACAAACAGACTGATGGACATGGGCTATAGGCTAGTGGTTACCAGAGGGTAAGGGAGAGGGGGGAGGTAGAC
>CM053510.1:49053225-49141692 GCA_028627145.1 Eidolon dupreanum | reverse complement strand
ACACACACACACACACACACACATATATATGTATGTATGTATATCATATATATACCACCCTTATAATATCAAATTGGCTTTAATCAGTCATGGCAGCTTCTGAAATCTTTTGTATACTATATTTCATGATGGTAATAAAAAAGAATAATTCAGTTGCTCCATCTGGTTCAGTTTGGGAAACTTCTTCATTATTATCTTTTTTAACATCCATGGAAAGAGAGGTGAAAACCCTTCTCCTATTCCTCCCTGCACTATTGACATTATAAACATTCACCTAAATTATAACCATTAGCTTCCCATTGAAAGGAAACTTCTGCCCTGGGGTTTAAATTCCTAATTTACTGTGTAAGATGAGCTCCCAATTAAAGACTTTCCATAAAAAAAATGGAGATTTGATGTTAAAACATCCTCAGATAATCTGTGGGGAGTTTATAACGCTTTATAACTTTATAATGCTTATCACAGTCTGATTTGAAGTAGAGTGCAGGTCTATCTCCTCTACTGAGGAGAAAGCCCCTTGAGGACAAGGAATTTACTTCATTCACTTTGATATTTGGCATGTGTTGAGCCCATAAGAGGCAGTCAATAATGTCTGGTAGAACAGAAAGAAAAAGGACGTGCTGAGGGGAAAAGAGCAAGAAAAAGCCATTCTGGTCTTTTTCTACTTCTACTACCAGCTGCTGCTGCTACAGATGGCAATGACAGTGATGATAGCAAGAGTTACCAGAGTCTGTGGCAAGCACTGTATCAAGCACCTTATATGCATGTCCCTTTTTACTGAGATAATTCTGTGAGGTACCCATTTTCCGCATTAAGTAGATGAAGGCCCAGGGTTATTAACTTATGTAACCAAGTTTACCTGACTTAATTTATGTGTCCAAGGTCTCAGTTCAGGTCTTTCTGCATGCTATTAACCACTGAGCTATCTTTCCAAATGAGATGACACTTCTTGTCTTTGTGTCTAAATAATCGGGTCAAATATTAAAAAACATTTCACTTGTTCTAATTTGAGTTCATTTGCAAAGCAACCCCACTGGGAAACAAGTTGGGTAAATGATGGGTTGAAGTTAAAGATACACAAATGTAAGGGCTGTATGGGATAATGTTTGTTAGCCAGGAAGGGTTAAAGAGAATTATGAGTTTTCAGTGTAATAACTTGAGGCAGGAAAGTGTTAGCATGTTTCGAGGAATTTCCCTTCCTCTGAGCCATTGGGTTTTTGCCAAGGCTCAGGGTAGGCACTGTATTAGCAGAAGTCCAATTAGATCCAAGATATCTTCTCAGTCCCTGTGTAAAATTAGTCTGAGGAGGAATCACTTGGTAACAATTTGGAATGGTGTGTGTTAGAATAACAAGCTTTGTCTGAGTTGAGCCTAGAAATGGGTGACAGATGTTAATGATGAGCGACTGAACAGATGTTTGGGGGAGAATTACAAAAAGGGTTTCTATCACAGAGGATCTAAACCTTAACCTTCCTGGCCGATGCTGAAAGGGGATCTTGTTTATGAAACTTGTTCTTAAAAAACTGTTCGGCGGATTGTGACAAAGATGAATGACCGGATACTAAAATTTAAATTTGAAAATAAGGTAAATGGGAGTCCTTGTTTGTGAGCGTGTGTATATGTGTTTTCTTTGACAAGGATAAATGCCTTATTAAAAAATAGGAAGGCTGAGTAAATCATTTCACTCTGCCTTCCCAATTTTTTACTCCCAACTGGAAGGACTGGGCAGTATTTGATACTATACCTCAAGGCTCAACAAAATTATTAAAATACCATCATTTATATATGTTCCAAAATATTTGCTCTATAATTACGATTGGAAATAAAAGGTTTTCTGTCCAAACTTAATTGGTAGTTTTAATTGGGGTCTCTGAGAATTACTTAAAGTTTTAAGGAGTCTGAAAAGTCCCTTGTTCAAAATAAGTAAGAAACAAAGGCAGAGTTTAAAAGCTATACAGCTACTATCATAAACCAATCCTCCACCTTACTCACTGACTCAATTTTGAGCCAGGCACATGGCCACATAAAATAAACCCAACATTTTCCAGCCTCCTTGAAGCAAGGAATGACATATGACTACATTTTGGCCAACAGAACATGATCAGAAGTGATGTCTGCAGCTTCTAGGTTATAGCCCTTCCCCCCGTCCCCCTTCCCTGTTGATAAGAATGTGTTTGTGGCATCTGTGGGACATCTTGATCCATGAAAATGAAAGTGTCACCTTAGGGATGGAGGAGGAATAAATAAGGTAGAAGGAATGGTGCCCTGGCACTGAGAGATGTCATAGTAGTTTTAGAATACTTGTGTTCACATTACTATCTAAGAGGGTATCAGGAAAAACAGATATAAGTTGAAATGAGCAATTAAAATCTTCATAGGTGTCTGGAGGAGCTTACGGAGCCAGGTTATCTCTACCATTCACTGCCTTTGAACTGTTTACAACTCTGTAAATGTAGGTAACTGATAGTGGCACAAATGATTATTTCTTTTCCACATGTAAACAAATTCTGTCCAGCGGAGTACAACGATTCCCCTCTCTTTGCTTCCCAACTCCTGCCCCATAGAAAAAGCCAGTTTTATATCTATTTTTAAATTCATTTCAGTATTCCTAACTGACCTATATAAATGATACTCTGAATTTTCAGTTGAATTGGAAGTAACATCGTACTGGTTTTTTCATTTAGTGCATTAAAATCTTTGAAATGTATTCATTTATTTCGGTATGAGAGTTGAGATTTTACCTCTTATTTAAAACTTATTCTTTAACAAGAGGAATAAACTTATATTTTATTTAATCCACTGCTACTTTGGGTCTTGTTAGAATGATCAAATCTTTATCCTAATAGCTCCTACTACTCTACTTTAATTATTTCCTTATGAGTTAACACTGACTCTTTTTTTCTCTTTTCATTTGTGTTTATTTAATGAGGATCCAGCAATGACTCTTAATCACCAAATCTAAATATCTTTTCTCAGTCAACATTCATCCTTGATGAGAAACAAAGTAGAACAATGATTTTTTCCAATTGTCTGTGACAACCCATCAGTGGGTCATGAAATCAATTTAGTGGGTCACAACCAGCATTAATTTAAAAATTAAAGAGCATCACATGTAGTAAGGATGTTTTGTGAAGCTTTGAATTAAGATGTATTATGAGTACATGTATGAGTTTCCTAGGGCTACTGTAACAAATGACCACAAACCAGGTGGCTTAAAACAACAGAAATTTATTCTCTCACAGTTCTGGAGGCTTAAAGTCCAACGTGAAGGTGTTCAGAGCCACGCTCACGCTGAAAGCTCTAGGAAGAAGCCTGTCCAGACTCTTCCAATTTTTAGAGGCTCCTGGTGTTCCTTAGCTTATAATTGCATAATTTCAGTCTCTGCCTCCATCTTCACATTGCCTTCATGGTGTGTCCTTTTTTTTTTTTTTTTTTTTAATCTCTGATAAGGACACATTCATTGGATTTGGGGCCCACCATAACCCAGAATGATCTCATCTCAATCCTTACATAAATTATTTCTGAAAAGACCCTATTTCCAATTAAGCTCATATTCATCGACATGAATTTGGGGGCCACTGTTCAACCCACTATATCTATAAATAGGTATTTTTTTATCACTATATAAAATGTTTTTCTTATAGGAAGAGGTCTAAGAAGTTTAAAGGACAGAACTAGAAGACTTCCCGCGCCTCTTCTACTCTGATTCCAGAAAAGTATTTAACATTGTCGGCCAGTCCTTTCCTTTTTGCAATAATAATAGTAACAATTATTCAGTATAAAACTGCTCTGAGCAATTTTATACACAATAAATCATTTAAATCTCATTATACCTTAGAAGGTGGGTTTTAATTATATCACTCTTTTAAAGATTATCATGCAGCCAGAAAGTGAAGGAGCCAGAATTCAATTCTAAACCTGTGGTATCCCACTATATTGTGTATCTTTGGAATGCTCATCTCCCTTGGCTTCTGTATTATTATGTTGATCTGAGTGTCTCTGACCTGGCTCCATTTTCTGGCTTGTATTTAATTCTTCCTATCGTAATATCATCACTCCATCAATTTCTGGCTACAACCTGCTCTCACCCAATCTCGTTTGCTTCCTTGCTTTCTACTTACAGGCATGGCGAAGGTTTAATCCCATCTTAAGAGGAATGGAAGGAGCCAGCAGAGAGAAAAGCTTGAAGGGAGATGAAAATGAGGAAATGACTGATAAAATGAGGCTCCGGAGAGATGACCAAGTATCCAGAAGGAGGAATTTCCCATAGGAATTAGGGCAGGCACCTCTTCCTCTGAGACATTTGGTCATTTTAACAGGACAGGTAGTGACAACAGCAGAGGCAGGGCTTTCCTTTCACGTTATCTGGAATAGGTTTTCTAGCTTCTGGCCATGAGCCTTGATGTGAAAGGCAAGGCCTTGCCACATGCATAAGGTTCTCCAGTCCACAGATCAGGCCTAGTCCAGCCCAGGAAAATAGGAAATGGTGTGGAGTGTTTGTTTACATAGTTTAAGAAAGAAACGTGGGAAAGCAGAAACAAAAATCCAACGCCCAGAAGCCTTCCGCTTGTCACTTCATTAGTTGAGGTGATAACTCCCAGAGACATAGAGAACAAGCCAAGAATTCAGGACAGCTGTATTTCTCAGCCCGGAGGAGCAACGCACAGCCACAGAAGTCCTGGACAATTGTGCAGCGATCTTCCCCAGATGATTAATGGCGTATCCTGTGGCAAATGAGGAAGACGCAAGCTTCAACAGCTTATTTTTTCAAGGCAAGACCTTTTAAATAAGAACACATTGTTGAGGAGGCAGTAAAATCATCAGAATGTGGCTCTGGCTTCTTTCCATCTTATGAAGCTTGAGGTAATTATCCAGGTAATTCAGGAAAAATAAACGGCATTGCCTGAATTACTCAGATAATTATCTGAATGTTCCAGTCCAGTCTGGTGGTGGAGGGCCAGCTGTAAACGTCTCATGGGCCTCAGATGCCTGATAAATGAAAACAGGCTCAGTAATCTAGGAGCCAGGTCAAAGCGGTGGGAAGTGCTGAGCTCAAACAATTAGAAAACCTGGGTGTTTTAGAACAAGCTCTGCTGCATACAATCTGCTTACTGGTTGGCTACTTACCTCACTGAGCCCTTTTGAGGATGGTAACTTTAAATTTCTAGCCAGTACACTTTCAGCAATTATTATTAATAAAACTTTTCAGTTGGTGGTGTTATCACAACTGGCATAAAATTAGATTTAAAAATTATGCTTTGTGCAAAAGTATGACATTCCAGGGCAATACTTCTCAATTTTAGCAGCCCATTAGACTCATCTGGGGAAGCTTTTAAAAAATACAGGGTTTCCCAGGCCCCACCCCAGACCAATTAAGTTTGCATCTCTGAGATGGGGCTTCTGACATTGATATTTTTTAAAAGCTTTCCAGATGATTCTAATGGGCAGGACCACTGCCTCTTAGAGCAACTGAAAGGAGAAGGGAGATTTCTGTCACCAGAGGGTCATATCCAGGGTTTAACATGTCTGATGGATAAGCTTCAGAGCGACAGGTGAAGCCGTGTGGCTGTTCAGCCTGTTGCCCAGAGTTCCAGGCAGAAGGGGCCCAAACTGCCCTGATGCCTGGTCTCACAGGGCCCTGGTCTGACTGGCAAGGGAAGAGCTTGCTGTGTCTACCTGATGACATCCACCAGTCCTGTACAAAAAGCATGAGAGCGGATGGTGCTCACTCTGCACACCAAGTTTGAATAACCCAAGGACTCGTCAAAGGCCACTTAATCAAAGCTAGTTATTAATGGAGATGGGCTGAAAGTGTCCTTTCTACTTCCTTTTAATCCCTAAAAACTTTCTCTTCCAAGGATTAGGACCAGGTGCATCCCCACTTTGAGTGACCAGGTCTTCGAAGGTGCATCGGTGCATTGCATCAACATTTAATAAAAATAAGGAGACCATAACTGTTAAAAGACACGACTTCACCCTGCCAGAAAATGTTTCCCAAGTGCAAATCTGCCATCTGTTAGGCAGTCCTAGGGACTGGAACACTCTCTCCTTTGAAGCAATTCAGTTGGACTCTCCTGCTTCAAAGCATCTGGTTGGTAACCGTGCTGCCAGCTTTAAGCTATCTTCCCCGTTTGGTTTCAGATGCCCCTGTGTCAGAGCCCAAGGGTAAATTCCTGTGGTCTAGACACAAATGCTGCTCTTGGAGCTTACAGATGGGGCTCTTTGTTAAGTCTAGGGGGACGTAACTCAGAAATGATCACGCAATCTCTCAGGAATGGTCAACCATCTCTTCAAATACGGCACATCTGTTTCCTCCGTGCAGCTCTGCTGTACCCAGGCTGCCTTCCCCGTGCACATGTTGCTCCTGCTGGGGTGTTATGACACGCTAATTCAAAGCACCATTTCTTTTGCCCCATGACAAGCTTTTCAAAGGATGAAGTGCTTGGATTTACAGCGATTTCCCCCAGTTGTTGAAATATGGAAAACACTAAGTGCCTGTGATCTATTACAAGACAATGCAGTGATTATTCCTTGTAAAGGGCTCTCTGCACCCTTGAGAAAAGCAAATAATAGCATATATTCTTACTTCCCCTTTGAAAACAGTCTAGTCTTTTAAAATTCTCCTTGATTGCAGAGCCCTGGTATCCTTCAAGGCCCTGTGCCAACGTCACCTCCTCTGTAAAGCCTTCCAGGGTCCTCCTGGGCAGAATTAACCACACCTTTCATGGCAGCTCAGTCTTTCTACTCCCTTGACACTCCATGGCATTGTGTAATATTTAGTTGTTTGCTATGTGTGCCTGCATCCTTTTCACTTCCAGTACACTAGACTATGAGCTCCTTGAAAACAGGGACCAGGTAGGTAATATTATTACCAATAAATAGTATGTGGGGAATTGGATTTGATTCTTGGTTCAGGTTTGTTTGTTCCTTTTTACCTTCTCACTTGCTCTCTCACATTTGCCTTTGGTGCTATGAAATCTTCCTTTCATAGTCCTGGTTTTCTCCCAGGACCTTCAAGTTTCTGTTTTTTCCTGACTGTTTCCCTGTCCCCTTCTGGTTGTTTCTCATTTACTCTTCCACATCTTGGGCATAACTGGCACTTCACTGTAGTTCTCTACCAACCCTGGCTGATACTGAACTTCACGTCAACAACCCAGTCTCCACCTGCTATGTACCTTACTACAGATATTGCATTTGGAGAAAGTCTGCAGAATGAGAATTTGAAAGAAGACAGGATAACCCGATAAAAATGGACATAGTCTTGAAGTCAGTCATTCTTGGATTTGAAATCCATTTTGAATTTTACTACAGAGTGGGTGAGTTATTTAACCTCTCTAAAGTTGAATTTCTTTATCTGTAAAATAGGGATAACAATAGTACCTACCTTTTTAGGTAGGTGGTTAATAATGACAGTTAATTCATTGTTTGAATACTTGCTCTTTGTCAGGCCTTGGGTAAAGCACTTTATGTGGACTATTTTGTGTAATCTTCACAGCGGGATTGTTGCAGGTTGGGTTCTCTGAGAAGCAGATTCTGAGATAGAGATTAGCAGGCACAAAGTTTGTTAGAGAGTGCTTTTGAGATTAATATTGGAGGGAAGGGAAGGAGCAGGATTGGGCAGAGGGAGAAGCTGGCTGCAATACAGTCTTAACAAAGGCTTCGGCCCATTCTACGGGACAGTTGGAAGCTGGGATGGCCCTTCAGTGTTGTCTTGCAATGTCAAGAGGGAGTTGGGTGGGGTCTCCTGCATTGACCCATTGTTAGAAGGAGGCTGTCCCCTCCCAGAAGGAAGTGTGAACTAGTTCTCTCCAGCTGAGGGCAATTTTTGGAAAGTTGTCACTGTGAGGTGATACTCTCAAGAGCATCTATTACACAGATTGATAACACGTAAAACACTTAGCACAATGCCTGTCAAAGAGTAAGCACTCAATAAACGTTAGTTGCTATCATCACCATCATCATCACCATTATTCACCACCAGATAGCCTTCTTGCCAGCAAAAATATAACAAATTGTTGTTTGTAGAAAAACCACTGGTCTATTTTCTGAATTCTTCCCTTCAAATAACCTACGACCTCTTAGCAGCATGAAAGAGCTAATGCATATGCCAATGGAAAAGATTCTTGTGTATTAGTCAGGGTTCTCCAGGGAAATGGAGCTAATAAGATATGTTGGTATACATAGAGAGATTTATTTTAAGAAATATTTGGGACATATTTTCCTGAAATCTAAATTTAATTTGGCATCCTATATTAATCAGACAACCTTACACAAGCTGCTCTCAGCCAGCGACTGGATGTGACAGGAGGCTATGGTGGGCTATTCTTGGGAGGCAAAGACTCCTTCTGACTGGTGGCTTTGGCTCAAGAATCGTTCACTGGACTCGCTGAACTTCCTTAGAATGGTACTACAGTTCAAGACTGTTTCACCCAACCTTCCCTCATTTCTTCTCTTCACAAAATTAGGCATTTTGGTCTGCTGGTTCTCTCAGCCCCCTCTGTCTCCCTCCACATTTTCCCTTCTCAGGCGTTTTCTCCAACTGATGCATTGTACTTCTAATCTCATCTCAGAATTTATTTCTCTCAGGATCGGGAATAACATAGGAAGCTCACATGAAGGAAAGAAGTTGTGAGCAACCAAATCACAGGAAGAGCTCTGGAGCAGCTGAGCACCAGGAACCCAGACATCTCCACATCTCCCTCCCTCTGGTGCTCTTTTCTGCTTTTCTTGTCTCCCTCTCTATGGACTGGCTTCCTTTGCCTGAAAAAAAAACATGATCATCAGAATTCTCAAGTTCCACATCTTGCAACTTTCAGCACTAGAGATTTTTACTCTCTTCCTCACTTTTAGATTAAAAAACTGAGGGAAAGGCTCTGATTGGCCTTGCTTGGGTTAGGTGCCCACCTTTGGATCAAGCAACTACGGCCAGGCCAGGCGTAGGGTCTGTAATAATATAGAATTTCCTGGGCAAATCGTACAGTGGCAATTGGGGGAAGAACTATTCTCCCAAAGACAGAGAGGGTTGGAGAGACAATATTATAGGTGAGTGTCCACTACAGCTTCTAATCTACTGGGTAATGTCCGCCAAGCTTTTATAGTCCTTAATAAAATAATGATTTTTAAGGTCCCATTCAGTTAAAATTTTTAAAATTGAAGATATAACTACAGCTTTTTTCTTTAGTAACAGCTGGTTTACCATGTCACTGATTAGGCTTCAGGCTTCAAGATGTGTACATAGAAAAAGCAACTTGATTTATGCAAACACCTTCTTCCACTATTCCCTCAATAAAGAGCAACTACATTATAGACCACCCTCTAAGACACAAGACAGGAGATGTTGACATGGGTGGGATAATTTGAAAAAGACTTTTAGTTCTGGTGGTTTTTTCCCCCTTGTCTAAAAAAAATCCATCAACTCTGCAGAGCCAAGACTCAGTGGAAGATGTTTGTCAGCGGGGCTGGAAGGCTTGGTCCATCCAAGCCCGCCCTCTGCTGGTTATATGAAACATAGCATGCTTTGTGAAAACAATTGGTGAGGAGGAGGAATATTCGAATCTTGCGCTTTTCATTTTTTAATCTATTGATAGTCTTCTTCTGGGGCTCCTACAGTCTTTCTTAGGCCTTCACCATATGTATGTGTATGTGTATATGTATATGCATATGTGTATGTATAAAGAGAGAAAAGTGAGAAGGAGGAAGAGGAGGGAGGGAGAGAAAGAAGAATGAGGGGAGAGAGATTGATGAATAATTTTATGAGTGAACTGGGGAGGCTTTAAGGAGAAGGCGGTTTTGTGCCAGGACTTCAAGGATGAAGGCGATTTTATCACAGAGAAGTTATGGGGAAGGGTGGTGAGAATGAGGTAAGCAAAGGCATTGAAACTCACTAGTGGATGTGAAAACATTTCTGCTCTGGGAAGAGGGTAGATTGGATACCCTGGCTCTGCGGATGCCACAGCACTGGTATATGGAGTCTCTTTCTCTAAGGTACCAATGACCAGAATCAGTGCAGTGGCTGGCTTATAGAACATTGAAGAGCTTATTAATGAATGAAGAGATGGATGAATTTCATACAAATGAATCTAGTAATAGGGCAATATTGCTTAAATATGTAGGGAATCCTCTATGCATTAAAAGAGCCCAATCTCTCCTAATCTCTCCTAATCCGATCCTTGCATGCACTGACCCCTACTCCTGGACATTACAGTTATTTTTACTGACCACAGTTCCCAAATCTGTGGTCATAGCTCTCAGAAGTGATTGCAGTCACTTCATTCACATTTGCCTGGTTGTATGCTTTTCTGGGGTTGGGGGTAAGAATAATGTTAGGATTACTCTATAGCAGGAGTCCCAAACCCCCAAACCACAGATCAGTACCGGTCCCATCCATGGCCTGTTAGGAACTGTGCCATACAGCAGGAGATGAGTGGTGGGTGAGCGTGCGAAGCTTCATCTTTATTTGCAGCCACTCCCCAGCTCTAGCATCACCACCTCAGCTCCACCTCAGATCATCAGGCATTAGATTCTCATAGGAGCACTGGTCCCTGGTGCCAAAAATTTGGGGACTGCTGTTCTGTAGGGTTGCACTGCGTGATCAGGCTGGGGCTATAGTGCAATATGCCACTCTGAGAGACTGAGTCTCATCCCTTTGGGGCTCTGTTTTTAAATGCAAGAGAAATACATAGAAAAACATCAGACTAGTTCTCAACCTTTGCAACGTTTCAGTTCATTTTAAATGTAAAAGGTATTGCAAGAAGTGAAGAGAGCAGGCTTCTCATTAGTTCCAGCAACATGGAGCATGACTCCCAGATATCCTCTTCCGTAAAAATGGAAGAAGTGATGATTGATGACTAATTACCCAGCCATGACTATGATTATTCCATACTATGTGGACTTCTCTGAGAAGCATTTGTGACTTCAATTCAAAGCATTATGTGTAAGACATTGGCTTTTTCTATTTGTTCCATACACAGAAAATGAATTTGCAATCGGCCATCTTTTTGGCCTTGCCTGCTATTTCCACTGAATGTGAGAACACCTTGGCATTATTAGGTGGGTAGGAGGGGGTACCTGAACTGCCAGCACTGTCTATGGAGTCCTCAATAGGACCAAGACCAGGAATTGGCCACCTGAGCAGAAACTGCCAACACGTGGATGAGTGTAGACCTGCCAACTGATGACCAGAGAGAGTCTGACTATATCCTGATATTGCCTCCCTCCTGCTGTTCCACCTGCCTGTCTTCTGGCAAAGAAAGTCTATAGTCATATTTTCAGGAAGCCCAGAGAGCCATCCTGCCTCAGAGTACGTGGAGTTAGCGTGTCCATCACTACACTCACAAAAGTTGCTTAAACATCAAAATGATAATGATGATGGTCCCTTATTTGTTAAGGTATGTACTTTGTGTACATCATCTCCAAGCCACATAATAATCCTAGGAGTTAAGTACTGTAGCCATTTCTACTAGAGGGCATTGCAACTCTGAGAAGTCGAGTAGTTAAGTATCTTGCACAGGGCCACATAAACAGTGAAGCTGGAAATGAAATCTCATGTCTATTTAGCCCCCAAACCCATGCCCTCACCCCCACTGCACCATGATAAACAGGAGGGCCAGGTTCAATATTAAAAAATATCCACTGAGCTTCCATTACTTCCTTTGTGTAGTCAACAGAATAATACATCTGCCCCGCCCACCACCATCGAAGATGGTCATGCCCTGATCCCTGGAACCTGATGTGGAACAAAGGACATTGCAGATATGATTATGTTAGGGATCTTGAGACTACGAGATTATCCTGGATTATTTGGGTGGGCCCAGTGTAATCACGAATTTTTATAAGAGGGAGGCAGGAGGGGCACAGTAGGTGATAATGGAAGGAGGATCAGAGAGACTGGAAGGTGCTACGCTGCTGGCTTTGAAGATGAAAACCAGGGTCATGAGCCAAGGAATGAGGCCAGCCTCTAGAAGCTGGACAAGGTGAGGAAACGGATTCTTCCCTAGAGCCTCCTGACATAACACAATGCAATTCATATCATAATTTAGTCTATAAGACCCATTTTTGGACCTCTGGTCTACAAAACTGTAAGATAATAAAAAATTGTGGTCATAAGTTATAGCAACAATAGGAAACTAACACATCCTGGCAAATACTACTAATTGCCAGATGACAAAAGGTGACTTTAAGGTCACTGCTAGGCAGGAGCCACCATGAAAACTGGTGACTGTTAAAGGCAACCTGATGTCATTGAGACCAATGTCCTTGGCCAGAATTGGTGGCACCACCTGCCATGCTTCTCAGGCGTAGCTGCATGGCACCTTCTCTGGTTATGGTTTTAGCCCTCTGCCGCTCAGCTTTCAGGAACCTCCAGTATCAGACTTGGCTCCCTCTTGAGACCCCGCCTCTCCCAGGAGTGAGCCTGTTGTAGCTGCCTGATTTCCAGCTCTTTTACCCTCTCTCTTGCTGCCTTTACCAGGTCCTGTGTCAGGCCAAGAACACCAGGCTTTGGAGAAAAAAATCCAGTTAAAATAATCACTGTTGTGGGCTATGCAGTATGTGTAATGGCTAAATCATAGACTCAAGGCCAGATTTTTAATGTCTCAGCCTTGGTGATCTCAGCTGTAAAGTGAGGAGAGGAGTACATACCTCACAGAATTGTTGTGGGGGAAATTTAGATTTATGCAAAATACACTGCACAGTATGAGGCGCCAAATCCATTCCCCTAGATGACAGCTATTATTGCTATGATTATACATTTTAAACATGAGTCATGAACATGAGCTCCAAAGCGATCTCAGGCGTGATACCCACACAGGTGTTTGGAAAGCACATTACTCCTTTGTGTCAGACATTGCACTGCAATGCAGAGTCACAGCACTAGCTTGCTGCATAACACACAAATGAATCTGGATTTTAATTTTGCTACCGATAGCTGGTGGTTTTATCTTTCTTCTTTTTATGTTAATCATTAGAAAGTCAATTTTTAAAAAATATTTAAGGGAAGGTTGCTGTGGTATTTGAAGTCTATGAAGGGATTTTGAGGACAAGAACACAGGTCTAGGAAAATCTGGTACATGGAGAATGAAGAGAGAAAGGACTTAGTGCTGTAGGCGTTTGAGCTGCTGTGGGATTCTGCTGCATGAGGAGGTCCTTGCTCCCCAGGTGTCCCCTTTCTGAGGCAGTGTGCTTAAGGGGCTGATTTACTGGGGTCCATTCAACTTCCTGGCTCCCCACACAGGCTCCAGGCTAACTGATCGGGAAGCCTACCAATGAGCTCTCATGAGCACCTGGTGCACCTCCTGGACCCTGCATGGTGCTACAAGGGTACTAAGGTGTTTGAAGACAAGGTTCTCTCTTCTAGAAGCTCTTGATACAGTGAGGAGAAAGGATATAGGAAGAAAGGAAGGTTAAAGAGCATCAGAAGAGACATTACAAGGCAGAACATTTACTGGGTGCCTACTATGAGGACCAGTATTTATCGGACATCCACTACATGCCAAGCATTTGACCCCCATGACCTATTTAACTTACATATTTGCCCTCTGCCCACATCCCCCAATGAATAAATGATGGAGTTAGGATCCAAAACCAGGTTGTTGAATTTCAGTCTATGCTTACAGCACTTGCCAGCCACTGGGACTAAGTGTGAATAAATGGACCAGAGGCTGTGTGTTCTTGGAGTTCAGAGGAGGGGAAGACAGCTGTGACCTGAAGAAGGTGGTGAAGGCTTCGTAGAGCACATGGTTTTAGCTAACACTGGAAGAATGTCTGGAATTTGAATAGTTGGAGAGGAAGGCGATGAGGACAGGCATGAACATCAGATATTCAACAGATATGAACTGAGCACCTACTACATTCTAAGCACTGGTCTTGGTGCCTGAATAGAACAAAACAGACACATATCCTTGCCACTGTGGAACTTACATTCTAGTGGGAGGAGAAATACCAAGTGAAAGCATAATGAGTAGATGATATGGCATAATATAAGATGATAAGTGCAATACAAAAAAAGAAAAGATAGAGGAGTATGTTAGTTTCCTATGGCTGCTGTAACAAATTATCACAAAGTTGGTGGCTTAAACAACAATTTTGGAGGTCAGAAATCAGCTATCGTTTTCAAGTTCCACTGCGTTATAAAGTCAAAGTGTCAGTTGGGCTGATTCCTTCTGGAGGCTCTGAGAGGAGAATCTGTTTCGTCGCCTTTTTTAAGCTTTTATTGGCTGCCTGTATTCCTTGCCTTGTGGTCCCTTCCTGAATCTTCAAAGCACCTCACTCTAATCTCTGCTCATGTCACCACACTTGCCTTTTCCTTCTGATTTTCTGCCTCCTTTATCAGGACTTCTATCATTTCACTGGGCCCATCCAGATATCCCAATATAATATCCCCACCTCAAAATCCTTAACTTTATCACACTTGCTAAATCCCTCCTAACATTCACAGCTTCTAGAGAATTCTGTTGAGAAAGGGATGGACATGAAGAGGACAGCCAAGCGAGAATATGGTCACCCATTTCCATCTTGACCGACAGACAGTGGCCTCTGGAACATAAACTGCTCCACAGGTCCCAGATTTGTCCCTCCCGAGGCAAGAGGCCTGCCTCTATTATTTTTAACTTTTTATTTTGAAATTATTTAAAATTTGCAGAAAAGTTGTACATATCTTTTAATTAGATTAATCAATTTTAAATTTTTTTCTGCACTTTAGTAATCTCTCTGTCTCTCCCTCTGTCTTCCTCTGTCTCTCTCTCTCATTACACCCTCCCCTCTCTTTGATATACAATTTTTTCTGAACCATCATGCCATCATCTATATTGAAGGGTGTATTTCTGAGAACAACCATATTCTCTTACAAAAACACAATGCAGTTATCATAGTCAGGTAACTTAACATTTATATAATACTTTCTATAGTTGATACTCTATTTATATGATCTAATCCATGGTTTTGACTCCAACTATGTCAATTGTCTCAATAATATCATTTATAGCATTTCTCTCCCTCCAGTCCAGGATCTAGTATTGCATTTAATTGTCATGTCTCTTTCGTTTCTTTTAAAGTAAGAAAATTCCTCAGTCCCTCTTTTTCTATCTTGATATTGACATTTTAAAGAATATAGTCCAGTTACTTTAAAGAAATGTTTTCAGATAGAGTTTGTCCAATATTTTCTCAAGGTTAGATTGACATTATATGTCCCCGGCTGGCTTACTTCTTAGGTCACATGTTCTTCCTGGGTGTCCTGTCTGGAGGCATACTTTTCCTGACTGTCCCTTGCTAGTGAGGTCAAGGTTGAGGTCCTGGTCACAATGTTGTTCAGTTTTTCTACTGTAAGATAATTATTTTCACCCTTGCAACTAATTAGCAATCTGTGGGGGACACTTTTTAATCATGTAAATATTTGCCGTCTCATAAAACTTCTCCTTCTAGATTTAGAATCTATTGTTGAGTTTTGCTTATACTATACTTTACTATGATGTTTGTAAAATGGTGATTTTTTTCCCCTCCAACTCCAGTCATTCCACATTGATCAATTGGCACTCAGCTTATACTATAAAAAAGAGCTCTCCTTTCTCCCCTGTGTATTAATTAATTTGTTTGTTGGTTTATTATCTATTTGTTATCAGCCTGAACTCATGGATTTTTATTTATTCAATAAATTATAAGCCTTTACTTCCTTAGTTCTTATGATTTTCTAAGTGTCCCATATTTGGTGGTTTGAGGATTATGATAAATAAAGACAGTAAAGGCTTATAACTCCTGTGTTTTTTGGTCTGTCCCTATTATTATTATTTTGAGCACATCCTTACTCTCTGGCCCAGTAAGATGCTCCAGGCTATCTTGTGTCTCTCTACCTTTGCACTTTCTCCCTATATATGAAGGCTTAGTGTTCAGCAGTAGGTTCAAGGGGAACTTATACAGATTTCTGATGCTTGTTCCTGTGATTTTTTTTTTAAAAAGCAAATACATGTATGCTTTATTTTTCCTTATTTCTTACACAAAAAGTAGCATACTATCTATACTCTTTTGCACTCTCCTTTTTTTTTCACTTAATGATATATCTTAGAAATGATGTCTTATCAGCTTATAGAATGCTTCGATGGCTCTTTGTGCCTTATCCAAGGTTCTGGTACTTTGCCCTACAATCCAACCACCTCAGCCTCCATGGGCTCTGTCTTCTCAACTCAGCCAGAAGGCCCTGCTCTGTTTGGCTTCTCCCATCAGGGACAACGGTCTGGAGAGCCCCTCTAGGCTGAAAGAAGTGTGATAGCAGGGCTCATCTCACTTGTTTCCCTTTTTCAGGGGTTGTGTTCCTGTAATGCTCATTATCCAGTGTCTTAAAGCAGTGTTTTCATACATTATGTTTCTGTTTCCAATTGTTTATGGTGAGAGGGCAAGTCCATCCCCAGTTAATCCATCATGGGGAACATGCCAAGAAAGAAAATTTGAATACAGAAGAGAATGACTTAATTTTGTTCAACCAAATGGAGTTCCTTCTTTCAAATAAGCTCTTTTTGAACATATCCAGAATGCTGGAAAATATTTTCTAAAAACTTGTACGTATTCTCTGACAACTTCGATACCCTTCATTGCCTTAAACTCAGTCTTAGCTCAGACCCCTTATCCCTGCTTGTCTTGCCCTTCTTGATCTGAGTTTAACCGCCTGGTGTTTGTGGCCTGCAACCCCATTGCCTGACTCCTGTCCTATCCTGCTGGTCCTAGTTTCCCTTCAAACTCTGTTCTTGGCTATGCTTCATTTTTGAGTCTCCTGTTCAGATGATGGGTTCCCTGCACAAAATGTAACACTTTTAAAACATCTTGGATTTAATTTCCTTCAAACTTACGACAAGCTCACAGGGCAGGTATTGCTGTTGCCCTCATTTTGCAGGCGAGGAAACTGAGGCACAGGGACGTCGGTAATTTGTCTAAGATCACGCAATCTGAAAGTAACAGAGCTGGCATTCAAACCCTGGTAGAGTTCCTCCAACCCTCTCTGACCCTCATGCATCATGCTCGGCCTGGAGCAATAGACCTGCTTTTAAATCTTAGTTTTGTTGTTTAGCAGTTATGTGACCCTGGACAAATAACTTAGACTCACTTAGCAAGCTTTTAGTTCTGTGATTATAAATTAGGGATGATCATAGTATCTACTTAGAGTGCTGTAGAGAGGTTTAAATGATGTATTATATAAGTTTATACATATATATATATATATATATATATATATATATATATATATATATATATAATTATATCATTATATAATGATCTATACCTACATATATCATTAACCAAATGCTTGGCAATAGTGCGCTCTTAATAAAGTGCAGCTATTATCAGGGTGTCACTGATGAAATCCGACTCTTAGTGTAATTACTTACTTTGTGTAAGTAATTACTACCCCCTCACTCCTAACCATGCACAGAGGCCCCAGATGATGTGGTGCTATGCTTCACACCAGCATCTATCTCATTGTCTGGCACATAATGGGCACCCCATAAATGCTTGGTGAATATATTCATGAACAGTTGGATGAGTGAGTTAGGTGCTGGCCATACAGTAAGACAGCAGAGAGCTTTCTCATGATTGACATCTTTGGCCCTCTGGCTGGGGACTTGCAGACAGGGAAACCTCTCAGAGGATCGGCAGGTGGCAGAGTGAGATCACGTGCTTTAGACAATGTACTCATTATCTTTCACAGCAAAAGGACTGGCCTGAGCTCTCATTTACTCTGCTTGTTTGGATGTCCTCCAAGCAGTGACCACACTGGACTCTCAGCCAGTGTTTGGGGTTTGTTTTCTCCCAGTGAGATGCAAATGTCATGGACTTAGTTTGCAAGCTTCAGTTCAGACAGTCTTCGAAGTCGCAAGGGAAATCCTAGCTCGGTTTTCCTTCCAAGGACTTTCTGGGTCCCCACCATGGTACTTGAGGGCCATATCTCAACTATACATTTGACCACTTCTTGCTTTTCACTGCACATAGAATCACTGCACATAGAACTGCACATAGAGGCCTGAGTTAACATAGCTGTATTAGAACACTATTCTGCCACCCACTGGCTGTGAAAACTTAGGTGAGTCACTTAAATGGTCTCTGTCCACTCATGTGTAAAACAAATGTTGTAAAGATTAACTGATATGCATGTGAAGCACTTAGCACAAAGCCTGGCTGTATTAATCAAAGTTCTCCAGAGAAACAGAGGATATACACATACATATACATATATACACATACATATATATAATTTTAATAAGAGATTGGCTCATGCAATATGGAAGCTGAGAGGTCCTACGGTTTGTCATTTGCAAGCTGGAGGACCAGGGAAGCGGTGATGTGGTTCTAGTACAAACCTAAAGTCCTGAGAACCAGAAGCACTGACGTCTCAGGGCAGGAGAAGATGGATGTCCCAGCCAAGCAGAGGACAAACTTCCCCTTCCTTTGCCTTTCCCACTCAGGCCATCTATGGTTTGAATGATACCTCATCATTGGTGAGGGTGATCTGCTTTACTCAGTCTACCAATTCAAATGCTAATCTCTTCTAGAAACACCCTCACAGACACACAGAGAAATCATGTTTCACTAGGTATCTGGGCATCCCTTAGCCCAGTCAAATTGATACATTAAATTAACCACCACATAGGCCATAGATGATGTTAAAGCTCACTTACCTTATGTCTTACTCCTTTAAGCAGTTATGAGTTAACAAGGATTTTTCCATTTAAATGCTGATGACTTTGAGATTGTTCATCCCTTACAGGGGGTTCTGCCTAAGATGGGCTCTCCTGTCTCTCTACTTTCAGAAAAGTCACTGCCACTGACAAATCCTGCCTTGTTAGGGCCAAGTGACCTACTTTACTACCCTGAATGTCTAAATTTTTGGCCACCACTCCTTAAATTCTAGAACATCCCCACCCACTCTCCTCACCAGCAAGTTATATCATGACAGGAATTAGGACTTGCTGAGTCTGCTCTCTGGAAATTGTGGAGATGGAAGGCTCTTGGGGGAGAACCCTTGGACATAAAGAGGTATTCACTGTGTCCTCAGCCTCCAGCAAGAGGGTGTCCTTGTTCTGACAAGAACCATCATTATCATCACCATTATCATTATCACTATAGTAACAACAGGTCCAATTTCCCCCTAAAAAGTTAAGAGCATTTTTGCAAGGAACAGGGATATTCTCTACCAAAATAAGGAAACTAACATTGCTACGGTACTAAAATTATAGTCCTTATTCAAATTTTATCAAATGTCTCGATAGTGTCCATTATGACTCTCCCCTGCCCCCTCCATGGTGAGGTTGCGCAGAGCTGATGCTCGATGCCTTTGTTCTTTCCACTACAGCCCTGCTGCCCTGCTCTCAGTCATGGAGAAAGAACTAAACAAAATAAATCATCCTGTGAAACACCCTCCCTGGTATTGCCGTGGGGCTGTACTTAGGTGCTGGATTAATGCCAGTGCTTATGAGGTGTCTGAATGGCCAGGGCATCCTGTATTAGAGCTAAGGAAAGTAAATTATGTATTTGCCATACCTGTTTGAGAACAAAGCCATATCTTAGCAGCTCATCTCTTTCTACCTAGGGCAGCAGCCAAATCAAGCTTTTAAAAATGTTCTCTCTTTTCTTTTTCCTTCTCCTTCCCTCTCTTCCTCCTTCCGTCCCTCTCTCCTTTCATTTAGTTATCTGAACTCAAAGATTATCTTACAAGTATCTTAACTGAATAATAAATAAAACCCGGTGGTTCTAAGAAATGAGAGGCACACAGTTAATCTGTTTGCACCCGAAAAGGTTTTTTAAAACCCTGAACCCAGGTATTCTCAGTTTTGGTAGCTGGTACCAAACATATTAAAATGCACATGCGAATTATGTAAGATTTGTGAAAAATTTTTTTATGGTTATGCTTTTTAAATTATCTGCTTATGTTACTTATTTACTCTAGGATTGCTTGGGATATCTAGGAAATTTGTGCATTCTCCGGAAATCTTGTGATGTGAGAAATTCAAACCTTAAACTGTTCTCGAATGTCATAGAAATTTCAACAAATAACAAAAATGATCAAATCTAATTTAATAAAGTCGATATATCTTGTAGATATTTAGAGTCTTTTTTCTTTTGGTGTTGCAAATTCCTTACAGTGTTTTAGAACCATTGCATGTCCTATCTGGTGCTGTTTCACAGGGTCCAAATGTTTTTATAGTTGCCTGAGCAGCTTGTGGGTCTCAGGCACTGCACCCATGGGCTTAACGTGTAGACAGACCCTGCTCACTTAGCCTCGCAGCTATGTGACTACTAGTTGTGTGTCTCTGGATAAATCACTCAATTTCTCTCAGTTTTTAAAATTACCACAAAGAAATTATTTACATGAGATAATACGTGTACGGACCTTACCTAGCTCTGTGCTAGGCAAATTTAAGCACCTAATATATAGTAGTTATTACCAATAATTACAAAAAATACTAGCAACGTGGGGTTACATTGTGGCTTATATGAAGTCAAGCATGTGCAAAAGTTTAGCAGACTACTATGTGCATGTGAAAACTATTATGTTTTATGGATTTTTATAATCCTTAAACAGATATGATTGTGCTTTCTTCATGGTCAAATAGCTTCAGTGACTCCCTGTTTCTATACAGTCAAGCCTAAATAAAACTAACTCGGCAATCGGAGCTTTCCATGATGTGCTTCACACTCCACTGTCCTCCCTATGCCTGCCTTTGAGCCCTGTGAGCTGCTCACCACTTCTGGAAACCCCTGGACACTTGCTCCTTCATACTGCCTCTTCTGCCCAAGGCACCAGCCTCCTGACTCCCATTCCTCAGCCCCTCATTGCAAAGCTCCTGCTTTTATGAAAGACAACCTATGATTTGGTCTAGAAGTATCCCAGCCTCTAGTCTTGCCCCTCTCTGCTCTATTCTCCACAATGGCACTTTCAAAACACAAAAAAGATCAAGTCAGTCCCCTGCTGATGGCTCTTCAGTGTAGTCCTGGCTCCCGCCATGGTCCACCAAGCCCCGATGACCCGCCCCGTTTGCCTCCCAGCCACACCTGACATCACTCCCCACCCATCTACCACTCTGTACTTACAATAAAATTCTCTAAGTTCCTTAAATACATGACACTCTACTCACCTCTGAAACTTCATGGCTGCTATTTATGCTGTTCTCTCTGCTTAGAACACTCCCTACCAGCCCAATGACCTCCTCCCTCTGGACAACGCCTGCTTAGCCTTTAGGCCTCAGGGTAAACAGTATTTCCTCAAAGAGGCTCACCTTGACCCCTTCACTAGAATTAAGTTAACATTTAACATTGTTTTACCTATCAGACATACTTGAATGTGGAAGGCCTGTCTCTTCACTTGACTATAAGTGACATGGGGCAGGGCACCTGCCTGTTTTGCTCAATGTTATAGCTCCAGGACCCAGAATGGGGCCAGCCCCATACCCATCCACCTATTCAGCTTTCATCCACCCACCCATCTATCCATCCAACAAAATATTTTTGAGCATCTACTACATAGTGCTGAATAATGACTAATGATGCTAATGCTAATCCATCTTGGAGACTTGGGGGGCTGCATTTTGCACTATAAAATGTTTATTTAGTATCTAAATATGTAACTTTCTTTTAATATACATATCTTGCCTTATAAATTATATGATTTATTTAAATTTTTAAAAAGTTTTATGAAAGAAGAAACCAGACCCCAAATAAGGTTTGTCACAACCCAAATGTAGGACCTTGCTGGTGTGGGGTAGTGGCGAAAGCACAGAGTCTAGCAGTGGGCAGATTGGGTTCAAGGCCAGGCTCAACCACTGGGCTAGAAGCCTGAAGCAAAAAATTTAACTTCTTTAGACTGCACTTTTTTCACCAGTAAAATGTGTATAATAGTGACTGCTTTATTGACCCCGTGAGACTTTTGGGGGATTCATGAGATCACGAGTATGTGTTTTATGAACTGTGAAGAGCAATATGTGGTTGTAAAAAAATATGATTATGAAGGTGAAGACCAGAACCATTATGGAAGGGGAGCAAAAGAGGTGTCAGCTTGTAAATTATTCTATAAAATTCAAATAACAAATGAAGAAAAATGATGAACAGACAAGCTAGAAGAAACATTTTTAGGAATAAAGAGTGATAGAGACATACTACCCTCCTCCATTTCAATAAACTCAAAGAAGAGTCTGTACATAAGCAAACAAAATCAGGACATTATTTACGATTTAACCGCCTTCCTATAATCTCCTTAAGCAAATATTTAGGTTCCAGATTCAATGACGCAATGGAGCTGTTACTCCCTAGAAGACTGGGCCACCATCCATGGAGACCGAAGAGAAGCTTGCACTTTCTCCTGTTTTGGAAACTTGTTGGTTATGACAATTTGTTTGCCAAGATGTTCTGTTCATGCAGATATTTAATTGTAATCTCAGTCCCATTTGCTCTTGCCTCTAGAACGAAGCGACGGCTTCCCACTATTCCACTCTGCAAAGGCTCAGAAAAATGGATTTATTGGGTTAGCAATACTTTGTAACACAGACAAGGTCAAGGAACTACATCCAATCAAATCAACACCCTGACAGGACTGGTAAGCGTCTGTCTCAGCTCACTGCTCATACTGAGTGCCCACTAGGAGTCAGTGCAGGAGGTGAGAGGAGAGACATGGTAGAAAAAGGTGAGATTTAAATTACAATGAAGCAAATAATCTAGGCACCTCTAAAACAGGGTCAGATAACCACACATGGTCTTTTGCCATCACTTATTGGGTTTTGTGGGCTTAGGAACTCCAGAGAAAAGAGTGGGCTCCTTCGAAATTTCAGAGCTCAGAGGCCCTGCCTCACTGTTGTCAATTCCTTCTGAGCAGGGCCTTCTTTTAGCTTTATCCACTCTTCCCCCAAACCCCCTGCCCTGAATTCTCCATGTAAACTTTGTGAACGAGCTTCACTCCATTAAAACGAATCAGAGAGTGTGGAAGCATGAAACGTAAGCATCACGAGCACACTCTTTTGCAATGATATATTTATGAACCACCTCCTTTACACTTCTGTGAACTCCGTGAGGGCAGACCATCGCCTTCTCTATCCTGGTACTTCTGCTTCCTGCCAGGTTCTGGAACCTCGTAAGCAGTCAAGAGGCAGTTGCTGAATTGAATTAGAAATTGTTGCACCTATTCCACTCTCTGAGGGGCAAAAAATGAGATCTCGGGCAGGAGTGGAGCCCAGGTTCCTGTTCTAGTCCAGTGCTCATTACACTCACTAGGGAAGTATCATGGAACAGAGGAAGAACAGGGACAGCAAGTTCAAGTACTGGCTTCACTGCTAGTTAGCTATGTAGCCTTAGGTTAATTAGTTAACTTCTCAGACCCTCCGTTCTGTAGAATGAGATGAACTATACTTATTTTTCAGAGTGTGTTTTGTTTGTTTGTTTGTTTTTGTTTTTTCCGATTAGAGGTATTATAGTTAGAGAAGTAGGCACTGAATTAACTGTCGGTGTAATTATTATTACCCTCTGCTTCAATGTTTGTGTACAGTTGCTAGACGTGTCCTCTTGACTCTTTCAGAAAAGTAACTTGTCCCCATCTCCTAAGAGGGTCTCCCCTTACCAAGTCAGATCCAGACCTAAGGTGATCCACGTCCAATGTGCTTGACTCCTGGGGGTATAAGATGACAGAAATCTATGGCTCAGTTCATGGGTAGCCAGCACAAACCCTGCATTTACACTCTCTGACTCATGTCTTTAGTCTTGGCCTGGTTCAGGCCAATCCCAACATCTTGGAAGTAAAAGGTAGAAGGAAATGGATTTCATGTATTCCCACCTCACTCACACTGCAGAGATCCCTGACACTAGATCCCAAATTTCCTACAAAATACTTCTACCAACAGAACAAACCCCCACCCATCCACTTTCTGCTTCCCATTCCTGGTAAGCACTGATAATAAGCAGGGTCTTTCACTGAGTGAAAATATCTGTCTTTGAAAGTCCATCCTTTGGTCCTAGTTCTGCTTTCTATAGTCACATAGGATATGGCAGCCTCTCTCTACCATGACACCACAAGTTTCTAAAAGATGGTGGTAATTTCTCCCCTAAGTTATCTCTTTGGGGTGTGGGATGAGAAATTGCCATGTAAACTTCGCAAGGGCATACATCTTTTCAGTTTTACCTAAATGGGTGCCTTGCACATAATAGGTGCTCAATAAGTATTTTTTGAATGAACAAATAAATGAATGGATCCCTATAATATGCTGTACAATTCACTGGTCACTGTATTTTCACTATCTCTAATTCAAACAACAACCATGCTGGAAAGAAATTGTTAGTTCCATTTCATAGCCATTATTTTGCATAGAAATAAGGATCTTCTCTTCTTCACTTATCTTCATTTCATCTGTGATATCACTTCTCCTTTGAAAATTCAGGTAAAAGCAAGTGTTCTTCTCTTTAAAGTCTCTTAAGAAAACCATTTTACTTAAAATAATTATTGGTGCTCTTGCTCATTGAATTGAGCCAAATATTAGCTTTTGCTTATTAAAGAAGGTTGTTTGGAGTAATGACGTGTGTTGTACTGTTTCCTGGTCTTATTGGTGTAGGGGGCTGGGCTGCAGAATTTCACAGAGGGTCAGTCCATGATGCTGGCTGGGCCTCCCCCTGGCTGTCTGCAGAACTGCAAAGGTTTCCCATACTATTTGGATGAATCTCAAGTGCCTGGGTCAGCGAGTCACAGCTCTAACTGCCCAGAAGGAGCCAAGAAGTCTGGGGATGACTGAGGCCTCTAGAGTGGTGACTTGTTTGTATGGGTGAGAGTATGGGGCTCCTGCACAGCAGCACTCAACAGGCCTCATTGGCATTTTCAAAGCACAGCATTGCCTGTAAGGGTCATTGCATTCCAAGATTACCTGGCACCATTTCAGTGGGTTGTAGACAAAGGGAGTAGAGTGAGAGGTGGACAAGCAAAAACATGGTATCATTGTCCAAAGGGGAAAAGAAATAGCACAAACTTGAAGGAAGGACTTCACAGTCATCATTGTTAAGAGCATGTCTTGATCACCACTGAATGTCTGGGCTATTTTGCACATTGTTCACTTTTAATTTCAAGATGCTGTCTTTGAAGGCCCCTCTCTGCAAAGGAGAGAAGGAAGGGTCAAAACTAGAAACAAATATCTGAAGCAACCAGGAGTTATCTATTAGTAGCTGATGAATAGTCATAAGTCAAATGGGTCACTAGGGGGCGATCCAAGAATGTTCAAACATCAGCACAGTTGGCAAAGGAAAAGTTCATTCGGGTAGAGATTTTTTCACAGTATATTTTTTAAATCTTGAAGAAATCTGAGATCGTTTAGTCTGAATCTGCAGATCAAGGTGTTATTTCAAATTGTCATTTATTTGGGGGGTTATTTTTTGACTTAGGGAGGAAAAGTCTTCTTAAATGGTCAGAAACACATATTAAATAAGAGTTGTTCAGAATCATGTTATCATGACAGATAACAGAATTAGAACAACAGTGTACTTTTAAAACTTCGAGCCCTTCCCCAAGGCACTTGAGAAAGTTCTGAATGTTGGCCACTTTAAATAGATTTTAATTAACGATATACACATGATGTGACAAGAGTGTAAAGGAAATTTGAGAGTATTTCATTAGCACATAAAATGAATCACACACGATTATATTATACTTATGCTGATGTTACAAGTTCTTAGGTATGTAATGCAGTTTTGCAGATATGTGCACATTTTTTTTAGTGTATTTTCTTTCTAGATAACTCAGGATATGCTAACCAGTTGTTCACAGGGATTAAACAGAAGCTTCATTAAGGATTGACCATCTTTTGCTCTGCACTGCATACCCTGATGCCCCCTCCCTGAACCAGTAGTTTCATGGCACCTTGCTATACGTAGGATAAGAGAATGCACTCTGAAGGCAGACTGCTAGGATATAAATCTCAATTTTAGCTGTGTGTTTTTGTTAAATTACTTAACTTCTATGTACCTCAATTTTCCCATCTTTGAAACAGAGATAAAATCAATGCCTACATCATAGTTTGCAGTAAGAAGTAAATGAATTAATATATATAAAACACTTAGAAAAGTGTCTGGCACTTAGCGGGTACACAATAAATGTTTATTGGTTTCATGAATGAATGATCTGATATTTGCTTCAACTCAACACATATTCATAATAAGAACAAATACATGAGGAAAATGCAGGATCCTTGGATGGGTTTCACTGGCTATAAAACAAATCAATGGGCAGGTGGCAAATGGGAGAGTTGAATAGTGATACCCTCTACAAAAGTAGCTCTAATTAGTGTTCAGGTCCATCAGACAAGGCTCTTTGTGTTACCTCTAGAATATAGTGACAGTCAGTGAGCCAGAAATATAGGGCATTTCAATAAGAGTTTTGTCTCAAAACTGTCAGTTAGCCACTTAGAAAAGTTCTATCTACAATCACAGAATTTCTTGCTCGTTTTTCATCTTTTCAATTGTAATGATCTAAAGAGCTTAAAAATAGCCAAATCACTAACTTGACTCTCTAGACAGTTTGATATCACTTCAAAAGAAAAGGTTTTAAAATAGCATCTTAAAGAAATGCTATATAAAGGGGTTACAAAGATCAAGAGTCAAGAAAAATGTGATCCAAGACACATTATAAATGAAATAAAAAGTGTCTAGGGAAACAGAAACTAACAGTAAGAAAGTAATTCTAAAAACCAAATCAAAGGCCCCTTCTTGCTCCAAAGAACAATACTTTTAGCAAAAATGGGCCAATCAAAAAAATATAGACTAAAAAAGAAATCTGGTCACAAATATTAATGCACAGATTTATAGATCAGGTGTGATCATTACATGTTTTATAATGTCACATGGTGGGTATTATAAATAATTAGATTTTCAAGTCAAAGTTTTCCCCCAGATCAATGTTCATAACATTTTATCATTTTTGAGACCCTAGATAAATGGAAATGAAGAGAATATGAGACATAAACAGCTTGAAAAACATAATGAAGCATAAAAAAGTTGATCAATAAAAATATAATGAAGGAATTCAATGAATTCTTTCTAATATTATGTTATAGTCAATCAGCAAATACATTTTTCTCATGAGGATAGGAAAAAAATGGTGGCATTCCTGTGAGATCTTCTAACTCTGTGTTTGGCTGCTCTGGCAAATATCTTGGAATGGTTCAATGTGTCACTTTTAAAGGACAATGTCCTTATGTCCAAGAACAGTTTATCCATGGAGGATATTAGTCATGCTTGAGTTATATTAGTTTACCAAACATAAGCATTTTTCCATCAGGGAATTGAATGTAGGGTAAGTATTACTAAATCCCAGAAAAGAAATGCACTAACCATGCAGGACAATCTAACTCAAAGATTTATTAAAATGTGGGGGGAAAGTTCAATTAGTTCAATTTACAAAGTGGCAATTCCATTTTGCTGACATGGAGGTATTCTTGCAGAGAGAGTAGTTACTGAGCCATGCCACTCTGGGAGGTAGAGCAAGAGTCATGACTACAGTGACCTCAAAAGGAGAAGATACGTGAACACCTCAAGCACAGGGATATGTCTCATTCGTCTCTGCAGCTTCAGTATGAGCACAGTAACTGGCACCAAGAAAGATTTAATCCTGAATGAATAATTGAATGATTGAATAATCGAAGAGATGGACAAGGGCAACCTAGGCAGAGGAGGAGAGTCTGGGCAATGGGAGAGGTTTAAAAACACAGACGCATTCAGTACAACTTGCTGGAGGCCACGTTTCATGACTGGGGAGAGCAATGGAAGATAAATGTGACCACCACATTGGATGCATGGTAGATCCGAGGCTAAGAAAACTAAGATTTATCCCCTAGCGGCCAGAGTCTAGTCGATAGGTCACATAGGGGAGTGACCTGATCAGGTCTTTGCCTTAGAACATACCTTGGGCTATGGGAGAGCTGGGAGGCTCAAGATCCAGTTTGGAGTCTGCATAGTAGTTTAAAGGAAAGAGAATAAGGGCCAGAATCAGGGCAGTGGCAGAAGAACTGGAGAAGAGATGGATAGGGCAGACATCTAAGGGACACGCTGCCTGATAACATGTGAGATGTAGGATAGGAAGGAGTCTCTGGGACACAGGCTAAGGCATAACAGACTTCCATTCATTTTCTCACCGATTAGTTTCTGTGCTAGACTGTGGGCCAGGTGACGGAAGATACAGGGAAGAAGAGAATTCAGCCCCTGCTTTTACAAGACTCCGAGTCTAGTAGGAGAAACAGACACGTAGAAAACAATAGCAATGTAATACATGACAGAATAGAATACATACAAGTCATCAAGATAATTATATTCTGGAATATGTTTGGACACAAGAAATATCCAAGCCCGAGTAATCCCAAGCCATGGTGATATAGGTTGTAAAAAGCAATGGGATCATTTATTCAATCATTCATTTAAAAGACATTATGTACTGAGAACCTATGTGCCAGGCACTGGTCTAAGTGTGGGGATACAACAGACAAAAATTTCTGCCTTCACAAGAGAAATAAATAAAATACTGAGTATGTGAGATAGAGATTAGTGTTCAGCATGGAAAGGAAATAAGAACCCTCCAAGGCAGGGGCTGGGGAGGGTTGGGCTTTTAGAGAAGACGGCCAGGGAAGGCCTTCCTGAGAAGACAGAGCAGTTGACGCAAGGCGAGCAACTGTTCCCACGGCTGCTGTTCCTCTTCCAGCCACTTGCTCTGTTTACTTCGATTTCTGAGATTCTCCTCATTCTCTCCAATGCAAACACTTCAGTCTTGATTCATTGGATTGGAACTCGACACTTCTCAAAACTGTCCTCACTCTTTATGGAAGAGAGAGCCTTAGTCCTTTTAGAGTCTGAAGACAAGGCCAGTGATAAATCAAGACTAAGAGAGCTCAGTATTTTTATACACGATACACACACACACGCGCGCGCACACACACACACACACACACACAAATACCACACTGAAGAGTCATGTTGCACTTTCCGCCCTCAGAAAATATCAGTCTGGACAGGAGGGGACACCCATAGGCCTTCCTGAGCCCATGTTTTCGTGCCCTTAGAAGCCCCTCCACCCCCATCCAGGGAGGGTGTGGCTCTGGATCCTTGCACTTCCTGTAGGCGGAGCTGTCCCAAGGCTCTACAGAAGGATTTGTTTAATCCATTAACCAGTCACTGCAGGCATTGACGGAGTGTAGCCTGTGCTCACGCAGTGGCAGCTCAGAGAGGCGCAGGCGAGGTTCTGCTTGGAGGACTAGGTGACCCCTATTGGTCTCCTACCCTCCACCCACCTTGCCCACCGTCGCCAGAGAGACACTTCTCAACACAGCCTGAAACACAACAGGATCTTGTCCTGCCCTTTGCTCTCCCCCTCTTCAACTTGTCTTCAAACTTTTTCTCTTGGCTTCTGTGAGGCCACATTTTCATGGTTTTCCTTTGACCTCATTGGCTGCTTGCTTCTCAGCCTTTTTGCTGCCTCTTCCTCCTTGAATCCGACCTCTAAATATTGGTGGACCAGGATCCTGTCTTTAGCCCTCTTCTCAAGCCTCATTCTCCTCATTCTGTCCCCAAGTGATATCATCTCACTCTGGCTTTAAATGCCAGCTACATTCCAATTCAAGACCTTTCAGCTGAGCTTCATAATCAGAGATCCTTACTTCACAACTGGAGTGTTCACTTTACATCTCCACTTGGGTGTCTATTAAACATTTCAAACCTAGCATGATGAAAACAAAAATTCTTGATTTTTCATTCTCCTCAATCCTCTTCCCCCAATCTTTCTCCTCTCAGAAAATGGTACCCAGAATCTATGTAGATGCTCAGACCCCAAACTTAAGTGTCATTTTTTTTCTTTTTTAAAAAATTAAGATTATAATTGACATATAATATTAGTTTCAGGTATAATGATTGGATATTTGTATACATTGCAAAATGATCACAAGTCTAGTTAACATCCATACAGTTACATACAGTTGTATCATACAGTTACAAAAATTATTTTTCTTGTGATGAGAACTTTTAAGATCTAAGCAACTTTAAGATATACGACACAGCATTATTAACTATAGTGACAGTACCCTAAATGCCTCCTTGGGACTTTATATATTTATAAATTTTTATCTCCCACTGCCTCTTGAACAGACCAACCTTGTACTCCAGCTCCCTCAGCCTGGAGCATTTTCCCCCTAGATCTTCAATGGGCAGCTCACAGTTGGATGTAGCAAGCCTGTGAGTTTTCAGTGGGTAATGCCAACATGGAAGTGGATGGTTGGGCTTGGGGTATTTTGCTGTTTCACTACCTGAGGGGGCTGTCTGTCAGATAAGGGTGCCCCAAAAGCAGGAGGCAGAGGGTTATATCACCAGAGATAAGAGCTAAGGAGGGTGGAACAGCTTATATCAAGACATAGCAACCACTGAGGAGAAGACACAGATGTTTGCCATTTTCTTCTCTACCCCAGCCCACTGGAGGAGCTGGAGCTGAGAAGAGAATCTTTGAATCAGATAGAAGGGTTTTAGGTTTTTAACCCATTTCCTGTTTGCCACAAGAGTACTCACTGGTGGTGCTTGTGGCTGTAGCATTTACCCCGAGATAGCTCACAAATTACAGTCCTAATCTTACCCCCAATGTCTGCCACAAAATATCTCACCTTTATTATTATTTTCGCATTGCTCTAGTATATCAATAGTCTCTGGAAACAAATGACATCATTCTATTTATAGCATTCTGTTTTTAGTAGTGGTATTTCCATTTACCAAATATAGTAATTCTCAAAGAACATGGAAATCCTAGAAAATGTAGCATTCCTATGTGTGATGTTAACATCGTTCTCGAACAGTTGTTAGCCAAAGATTCATTTGATGAATCCGATTAATGTATACATTTTTGTTACATTAGAATTAGAGACAAGGTCTGTTTAGAAATAACTCCAAGAACAGGTTTTATATTTTATTTTCACATTGAAAACCAGTCCGATTTGCTTCAGTCTCAAAGAGCGTCTTTATGTAAAATTAAATTAATGCTGGCAGCGAGCTGCACTTGTTTGTCTAAATGTGAAATGGGTTAAACTGAGTTGAGATTTATTTATCAAAAAGAATCAGAAAACTGTGGAATCAGTCTGCCTAGCTCCAAGCCTTCCCTCTTCCTGCACCAGTGTGCTGCCTCAGCTCTCAGCCTTGTTTACTTTCGTTCTAGAAGCTGGTTTATTTCCTTCTCTGGGGAAACAGCAGACTAAAAACAGATATGTTGTTCAACTGCTAGAAATGGACCCTGTTGACCACCTATGTACTCTAGACTCCACCCCATCAAAAGTTTTAAATGCCCTTCCCCTATTTGAGGCCCTCAGAACACTGACACAGGCCAAGAAAACATGCAGTAGGAACAATGAAAGCCCAGACACCCAGGAGCTGCAGCCCGCCATGGTTACCAAGGATGGCTGTCAGTCTGCATTCCACATAGTGCTCTGAAGGGTATACCAATGACATGCTGGATTTCCTGGGACATACCTGGTGTATATCTGCTGTCCTAGCCTCATTATTAACAGAATTCTCTTTCAGTCAGTCTCAAAAGAATTCCATTCTAGATGATAAATTACGTGGCCACTCTATTAAACATTTATAAAAATCAGTTGACAGAGGCAACCTCAAGGCATCCTTGAACTGTTTCATGACTAGGACTAAGGGCAAACATGAACAGGAGGACTCAAAGCAAGAAGGAAAGCCAGGCCAGGGCAAGGACTGTTCATTATGCTCCCCGGCCCAGGACCACGACCAGCCCTCAGAGAGGAAGAGCTGAGGACTGCTGTCAGAATTCCTGTGGACACCCTGGGTGGCTGTCATTTACCCTTCAGGTAGCACATGGTGGATAGTCATTTTTCCTGTGTGGTCTTGTCATCTTCAACAAGTTATGAACCAAAGACTCCTGTAGGTGTTAGACCACTACCTTATATATTTACCCAGGTGTCACTGAGGGCTTGCCCTCCTGCAGAACACATAGACAGAATCACACTGAGTGAAGAAAATAATCTCAATGTTCCAACTGACTCCCCAGGTGCTTTTTTTTTTTTTTAATCCATTTCTGGTTCAACAAAAGAAAGAATACATGTACAACTCTGCCACTGACTGGCTTATATTTCTTTACCTCTTTCATCCTATTTTCCCATTTTGGAGGGGGGACTAGCTCCTTTCTAAAATTCAAAATTCTGAATAAACTCTATGAAATAAATGTACCCCAAATTCTACCACGACCTAAGCAACAAATGATTTTAAGTTTATTCTCTTCTGTTTTACTGTTTCCAAATCTGGATACAGGTTTTTTGTTAAAAACAAAACACACCAATACCTGATACCACTCAGGGCTCATCAGACTGTGTATCATCACCTTGACCCAAAGGCTGTTACAAGGATCCTCAAAGTATATTTATTAGAACACATTTTGCTCATAGGCACTATAGGAGAAAACAAGGGTTCCATGATCAAAGATGTTTATTGACATGCAGATTTAAAAACATTAACACATCTCCTTCCTACAGGACTTCTTAGAGCTTTCCATGTGCAAACGAGCATGTGAATCCCTGATAAAAAAAAAAAAAAAGGGGAGTGCTGAGAGGCCTCTCCCTCCTGCTTGATGATGGTGCTCTTTTAGTAGAAAATCTGGAGGGATGGGAGTTTAAGGCACACAGTTTGGGAAAAATCATTCTATCCACCTTACTGGGAATATATCTTTACAATATATAACTAATACATGGAAAGCACTAATTATATTAATAATATCACTAATATTAATAATGTTAAGAATCCTTTTATTTCATCTTCCATAAGTTTAATGCCATGATATTTTTTAAAAGATGGACAAGTAGAATTAGTCTTCTTTTAGTTATATGAGTTGCTCTGTATAGAGCACGTGGGTACAATTCTTTAGTAAATTACATCTGCTTGTGATCGAAACATTTTTGATTTTTTACCATTGTCCACCTTTGCTGAAGGAAGTTTCAAATTTGCAAATAATCAAAAGCAAAAATCAAGATGCTTTATAAAAGGAACATCTGTTAATAAAAAATCAGTTCTAAACTGGGTGTTCAGTGAACTTCTTTTTGCACCAAGCAAAAGCAAAACCATACAAAACCCCCAAATACCAGACATAAAGATGAAGACCTCTCTTCTTCCTCAGGCTAGATTTCTGCTAGATTTCACAGCAAACTCTACTGGAACTCAGAATATTCCTGGGAGCCCTCCATCTCTTTGCTACACATAGTATTTCTTATGGTTATACATTTTCTGAGTGCCTTATCAGAATTATTCTTCTGAAAAGCTGAAGAAATTACACATTAAAAGCCATCTGGAGGAGGTTTAAGCATCGGTGCTGTATTTGAATGTCCTCACAGACAGCCACACTACAGATTGAAATTACCTGCGGATTGAGAACAGCATACATCTGCTTTATAATCCATTAGCTTTTTTCCTTCACTGGTACATTTAGAAAGAAGTGCTGAGAGGCATAAATGAAAAACTTAAGTCAAAGTCTTTTCTTTATATGCTGTCATGATCACACTGATAAAACATTCACAAAGGCATTTATTGGAGTGGTGATTCTGATCCATTTTGCATTCTTCCAATATTCATTTTTACTACCATACTTGATTATATGTGCCTGCAGCTTAGAGTAGTCCAATAAAAGTGGCACTTTTAAAGATAGTGAAAAAAAGCCATATCGGTTTTTCTTAGAGCACCTTCCAATGATTGTTACTATAAAATAAGTAAAGTACATAAGAAAAGTCTCCAAATTGCACAAGTACAGAGCTCCACAAAAGCACACTGAAAACTATGCAGAATAATTTTGATTAGGCTGCATGACTATGCCAGGCTCCAAACAAGTGGTTATTCTGTTGTGACATCTGCTGGGCAATGCATCCATTGTTCTCTGGAATTTAATTCATTTTAAATTACTCCATCCAAATGATAAAACATGAGATGTGCTACACTCTGGGGGTAAAATGCAATGATTGTTTTTCGTGTGACCACAACTGTTAGCAGAGAAGTGATACAGCCTGTTCTAATTAGTCCCTGATTATCGTCTTCTGAAAAACAGGGAGCTCAAAAAACTTAAGTTCAATCCTTTTAAATGGAAGGATTGGCATAAACAATTTTGCCCGCTCTGGTGTGATCGCAAGGGTGGCAGAGCCATATGTAAAGTCTTCCCCAAAAGTAGAGCAACAGTGTTTGGAAGAGAAACTATTTCAAAATGGAAAGCAGCTTGGGATACTGACTGACTGTAAGATATAGTTTAGTATGTATACAGTCAACACGATTTTTTATTGATCAAGGACTACTGTACAAATACCCCCAAATTCAAAATAGAATTGCGAAAGAAGTACTGTGAAAGTTTCTAAGAGTTGAATGCAGTGGGGAACACCGCCATCTGGAAACATCAGTGATTAGGCTTAAAAAAAAAAAACCCCAAACTGAAAACAAGATGAACCTCAGGAGAAAATACACACATACACACACATAAGAATTTATATCTCCTGTATGCCACATATTTAATATAAACCTTTGAAACAAGTTCAGATGAAATAAAAATCAAAGTTCTCAAAAAGTAAAAGATTAACTTAACTGCTAAAGAGTCCCTATTGCCCCAAACATCAGTATGCTTTTTATTTCTATGCAAAAGTATGCCTTCAAACTGCTTAAATGATATATGACACATAAACCAATTTTCAAATAATAAAGCCAGTCATCTTGCAATTTAAACATTAGGTAAAAGATATCATGACACATTACACACACATCACACATCACACATACACGCACGCGCACACATACACCAATGACAAAATTCAACGTCTCCTAAAACAGGTACGTGAAGACCATTAAGTGCCACCAGGAAGGTATACCACATCACCCCTCCCTACAATCCATGTAGTTTCCTTTAATCCAATAGCAAATCTGGGCATATTTGAGAGGGGTGATTCTTACAGCCACGTTGAAATCTTGTGGAGAACCATTCATGTCCACCCACTGGTGCCCTGAAAAGATGCCGATGATTTTTCGCTCCCACTTCTGCTGCTGTCTCTTCCACATCCTCACGTAAACCCCTGACCCACTGGCCCCAGGCTGGGCGTCACACTGCTGGTAGAGCAGGTCATAGGTCTCATCTTTGACGTCACAGAAGCGGTACACCAAATTGCCTGGTCGATCGTTGTCATAACCAGAGAAGTGAATTCTGCCCCCTGGCAGCTGCTTGGCAGGAGGGCTCACTCCAATCTTCATGAACTTTCTTTTGTGGGGTTTTTTGAGTTCCAGAAGGGCATAGTCATAATCCATGCCAATGTCGTTGGCATTGCCCTTGATCCAACCCTTGGGCACGTGTGTGCGTTTCACTCGGATCCACTGAAATTTCATCTTGTCAGGCACGGCTGAGCTAGAGTTGTTGGTCCCTCGACCACCATCTTTAAACTTGGGCTTCAGGAATCCCACTCGAAGTTTCTGGGTTCCTTTCACATAGGTTTTCCCATCATGTATGCAGTGGGCAGCTGTGAGGACGTGCTTCTCTGCCACCAGGGTGCCGGTGCAGCCTGTCGATAACTTCACCGATGTTGAGAAGGGGTAATTGAGCAGGAAGTCCTTCCCAAAAATGCTGAACCTGCTGTCATAGCCGTAAATCTGCCGCTTGCTCCGAGACTTCCCTGAAGACCCTGCCCCGCCATTGCTGAGGACATAAATGCCCACCTGTGTCTCTGTGCGGCTGCCGTTGGCATAGAGCGTTTCATAAGACAGGTACTGCTTGACCTCTTCATAAGTGGGCAGTGGTGTTCCTTTATGGCACTGGGGGCCACATGAGGAGGACACTTCCAATTTGGCATCGGCCCCAAAGTCTGGCTTGGTTAAGTGGAGAGTGGACTGGGGCAACACGACAGGGAGACGGTAAGCAGGCCAAGTGGGTTTCCAGTGGGCACCGGAGGGGCTCGCCTGTCCAACAGCACAGAGGAGACGCAAGAGGAGGAGGAAGAGCCCTGGAATCCCCGCCATGCTGAGCACCACTCTGCAGGAACAAAGACAAGTAGGTCAGGAGGGCAAGTGCTTACCGAGAGCCGGTTTACCCCGGGAGCAGTCAGTGGCATGCCTGTCGTTGTTTCTAAGCCTGTGAACAAACCCTCCACAGGAATCAGGGTGTGGAGAGGAATCCCTAGATAATGGCCTTACAATGCAGGGGCTTGACCTTGGAACATTCCCATGGCTGGGCGCCTAAAATGAAATCCGGGTGTTCACTCCCTTCCATGCTTAAGATGCCCCTAGAAACAGCCCACTATGGGGCTGCGTGCCTACATTTATTAATCGTCAGGTGAACTGATGGACCAGCCCTGCTTTCCATGTAATTTTGAGCCTTTTTCGTGCTTCATTCTAAACCTTCGTGTTTTCCTACTTCGTTGGTCCCCGACTTTCCACCTTTCCTCTTTCTCATTATAGTTTGTACTTGGAAAACTTTCAGAGCAACTTACTTATATAGAGAGTTGATTTAAATTACTCAGCTTACTGAGTGACAAGGCAACAAGGAGGTATGGATCCACAGTGTCACACTTACTTGGGACTCCCATCACATCTAAATGGTGGGTGCATTCAGAAAAGGGTATGAGAGTTTTGACTTTTTAAAAAAATTTGGAACAACTTTATTATACATTTAGTTCCAGAGTAACAAACAAAATATTGCTTTTTCCTTTGGATTTTGTTGTATACTACCAAGACCCTTGTCAAAGGCTGACCACATTATGACTGTTAATGTTGGTTACTTCTTCAGATCTCTATATCTGTGTTGCCAGCTAGTCTAAAAGTCTTGTACTTGGGCCTATGCTAGCACTCAAAAAAGATGAATTGAATGGATGCTTATATTAGTGGAAGAGAAGAGTGAGTGAATGAATGGTGTGGTTCACAAAATGCTTTTCTTGAAAGATGCTAAGTGTTAATGACAGAGATGCACAAGAGTGATGTGGTAGCTCAGAGAAATGGCATGAAATCAGTTCTGGGGAGCGAGAAGAACAGGAAGGTATTCCAGGGGAGGTGATGCTTGAGATGGGTGTTGTAGTTCAACAGAAGTTATATAGTGTGTGACAGAATGAAGTGGGCTCTTAGGGAGAGGGGACAACAGACTGTGCGAGGGCAGGGAGACAGGCAATAGTGTCCATTTCAGGAATTACACTTAGTTTAGCAAGTGTGGAACAGAGGAAGTGGTGGAAGCAGAAGGCCAGAGATGGATTATGAAGGGCTGTGCATACTAAATGAAGGAGTTTGGATTTTATCCTGAAAATTATGTTTAAACACCAGGATCAATCACCCACAAGAAAAACAACAACAAAAGATGGGATGTAGTACTTTCATCAGGTACCTTTGACTGGCTCTGAATCTTCTGTTCAAGAGAAGCTGACCTAGCAGGTGGCATAATTCATTCACAATCAAACATCCCAAAACAAGGACAAGGAGGGGTTAGATCTTAAGAGGCTAGTAGAATGTAGCAGGAGTCAGGAAGAAATTGTTTCATTATTCTCACCCTCTTCCTCTGTGAGAGTACAGACCTGCTGCAATTTTGGGGTACCTTTGCTTTCTTTTATATAAAACTGAAAAATCCCATTGAGCTGATCTAGTCCAGCTGAGTATGCCAATCCATATCCTCATTATCTACATGCTATATTTCTAAAACATGTGGGTGCCCCACCCACCTTTGGGATCTGTTTGTCTTTCTCTTTGATTCCACTCTGTCAGGGAGAACAGGGATGGGAAACAAAAAGAATGAGATCCTGGAAAAGCAAGTTCCTTGGGATTTCCTGATTCCTTGAAACTGATTCTCCCCATTTTTCCAAATAAGAAGGGTCCCTGGGCTCTTTTGGGAGAAAGTAATAGTCCAATTATTTCTCTAAATCCTTGAAATCATAGTGCATGTGCATGCGCACAAACGTGTTTGTATGTGCTTTTGAGGGAATTGTCAAGACTGAAAGTTCTAAGTAGATGAGGTAGGGGATGTTAATGCTAGTAGAGGCTTCTTCCCTGATGGGAACTTTGCAGGTGGGGTAGATGTGGTGAAGACAACTCTTTAGGAGAGTTTGAGGGATGGCTCTGTGTCCGATTATTCTTCTGGATAGAGACCTAGCTTTTGGACATAGCCAGGGCTTGGACAGCCTTTTCTCTATTTACATTGCTGTCTAGGTAACTAAATGCCCCCACACCAGAATCCCTGCCAAGTGTGATGTGTATGAGGAGGAATCTTGCATCTCCCATAGGGCTGTATCTTGGACCCCTAGACAATTTGACTAATGTGGAGAACATTAATGCCTGCTAACATGTAAGCCAAGTTTTACTTCAGCTTATCTTTAAGAAATAAAAAACAGAATCCAGACAAAGGTGCAAGCTGCCAAGTATTCCTGTTTTCAAAATATGATCCTTGGGGAGAGAAAGGAGGAGATGAGATAGCATTAGACTATATATTATCATAAGTTGTAGATAATAGTTTTGATGTGCATGACAGTTAAAATACGCTCATATTATTATCTAGATCAAGCATCTTCAAATATCAAACCTGAAATTTGTATGTTAACTATATTCTGGGAATATAGAGTTTGAATATCTACTGCAGCAGAATTGCTCCAGTGGCATCAGTTTTTAGCTTTATCCATTTATCCAAACACTAAAATAACCCATTGGCAAGGGTGTCAGGGAAGATAATAGCAGGAAAGAGTCTGAAACTAGTTCAAATACACATTTAAAAAGCTATCTAGGAACCTTGTATTAATGAATTAACCCCCTCTCAAGCAAAATTAACTCTTATTTCATTTTTCCAAGGACTTTGCCCGTATAGTAAACCCTGTTTAAAAAATACTTTCAAAGGCCTTGAAGCATGCCTCATCTCGCAAGTGCCACCGTGGCATACCTCTGTTTAAATTTTTTTAATGTCTTTCAAAAAGAAACATTTTTAGAAACCAGTTGATGAAAGTTAGTGGGCATGGAGAAATGAGAGCAAGCCTTTTCTTGGGTGTGAGCACCAGGCAGTCAGTGAGGCTCCCTCACTAGCCACAGCATCACGCCAGCCTCTCAACAGGACCAAATCTGTTCTTCAGCAAAACAATGAATGACGATGCCAAGGACAGCCAAGATCACTTATAAATGACAGAATGTTGGTAGAGAATGCTAAAGAGTCCACCACAGAATATTACTAGAATTTTACTATTTTAAATAGAATATTATCTAATGACTATTAGAAAATATTACAGATTCGGAGTCTTTACAATTTAAATTCCGGTCATTTAGCCAGTTAAGTCAGCCATCTATAAGTAAAGGACCATTAACCTATATATAAGCCAGGGTGAAGCTATAATCCCTTAGAAATAAACTTTTCTTTAAAAACAAAACAAAACTTTTCAAAAAAAATTCATCTAACACATTGCTTATACGTCCTCAATATTATTACTCTATTCATTAACTTGTGGAGTAAAACCTTGTTCTGATATTTTCTATCTTGATTAACATTTCTATGTAACTCTGAAGGCCATAAAACTACATTTTAAAAAACTTTAATTCAGATTTAAAAACTGACAGGTCAAATTATTTCAAACTGATTTGTTTTTTAAATACTTGATCAGAAACTGGGAGATAAAATTGTGTGTTCTCAGTCTTCAGATGGGTTTAAGCTGACATCTGTATTAAAGTTACAAGCTTCATAAATTGCTCACTCCTTCTACCAAATGTGTTAAGTCCAGGGTCACAAAAGTCCAGGTTGAGCACTGTGCTGTTTACAGATGGCATCTGCACTGTCATTTACCGCTCAGGAGCCTTTCCTCCTGAAATAATGGTGCGTGGAGGCACTGGGGAAAAGGAAAAGGAAAGTTTATTGTGCTATCTCTTGCTTATCTGGGTGACAAGATTTCCCTGATCAGTCTTCAAAGTAAACAAAGGCTTCCAGCAGAGAGCGGCTTCCAAGAATGACATGGAGGGAAGGCTGGGTGTGAATGCTCCCAGAGAGGTGTGAGGTGGAAGCAACTGTACTGCCTGCTACAGGACTTTCCTGAGGCATTCACACCTTATCCTGACCCCTTCTCCATTAATAACACACTAAGGATAACTGCGATGCTTTAAAATTAGGTTGGTAGCTTTGCATTAATTTCCTAACTCACCTGATAACAGAATAACTCCCCAAAGACAAATAATTATATTTTTCATTTTTATAAACTCTAGGTAAGCTTGCTCTATGTCCGTTTTATTTAAACATAAACACTCCAGGATGTAAATAGATATAATAAAAAAATAATTCATGAGCTTGCAACTGGAAAGGTAACTAATGGGTTACCTAAATTAAATTCTCTGTTACCTTTACAAATGAATCACCTTATCCTTACAGAATTGTCTGGAAAACTTACATATTTCAAAAAGAAATGAAGATTTCCAACTCTTTTCCTCATTATATCTAAATCTGGATGTAGAAAATTCAGGTCTATAACATTTCATTTCTAGGAATAAGCTGTTACTGGGTAAGGATTTCTCATATACAAAATTATCTTTTAAAGTTCCCAACTAAGTATCTTCATGCATCACTTCACCTAAAAGGCAAAGCAGAATAGAAAATTATGGCAGGCAATTATTTTTTCACCATGTTTAGTAATACAGAAACTATATTCCTTTTCCAATTCTGTATATCTGACTCAGGAGAGGATTACACATTCCATGCTCCATCACTCAATCTGAGCTGCTGTCCCGTTGTCCATTTTCTAAAAATACATATACCTTATGAGGATGCTGCCACTTCATATGCCCACTATAAACCTTACAGTGAAGGGACTTTCTTAGATGTACAAACGACAATCATCTGCTTGGAGCAGATGATTGGAGCACTCAAAACTGATCTCTCCGAGTTCTGCACCGTAGTATTCAAAACTGCAACAACACAGGTCTCCTCAAGAGGGCCAGCGTTTGGGAAAATGATATAAACCCTAAAGCAAGTAAGTACTGGGAGGGAAATCTAATCCTTAGGACACACATTCTCTATTGCACAGTGTATGAACTCCTGTGACCACTATAAACAGTAATGACAAAGAAACGGTGGGAAAGTTTGTAAAGATAAAAGTTTTAGGCACCAGTTGGAAGGATGACAAAGGGTTTTCCATGGAATCTGTGGCCAGGAACACTGAACAGTGAAACTATGCTAATTCCTAAAGCAAATACCTAAACATGAACAAAGCACTGTGAACACTCTGCATCCAGGCTTGCTCTCATTTTCCAGAGTCACAGTATCTGTCAAAGTAAAATGGACCTGATCACATAATGGTTTAAGAATTATAGTCTTGTACAGGAAAGAAATGCAGGGCATTTACAAGACTAAACCATCTTAAACATAATCTTGTGGTCAAATGAAGCTTAACTTCTCTATCAGGTTTTAGGCAAAATGAACTACCCCAGTGACCTGGGACAAACCTGGCAGCAGAACAAGAACAAAGTGTATAAAACTGTCAATGGTGAGTCCATGAGAAACGAATTCCCCGGAGTCAGTGGTACTTATGCATGAATGTCTGGTGGATTGAATCCTAATGTGCAAGAGAACCTGAGACACTTAAACAATGCAGAGCAGAGCCAGTAATGTTCTCAGATCCATTAATGAATGGGCACTGTGGCATTTATGCTACAGACAGAAAAATGTGCCCACCATTCACCATCTACCTAAGCTGTCAGTGTTACAAAATGAGATCCATATTACTTACCTCAGGAAAAAATGCTTCCTTTCCAGTTTCAGGCACAAGAAAACATGACAAGTTATCTCTTGATTTTAAGTGGGATAAATACAAGTTAAACAATTTATTCAAATGCAGATGGTGTGCATATGATCACAAACACTTTCACAAGTAAATACAATGGCTTTTTGTGGCATTTCCTAAGTTCCTTCTCCCCACTCCACCTCAAACTTGCTACTAACAGGTTTTTGGAGACATAGTGATAAGGTCTATTTGAAATGCTATTATGCACAAGTAGCATACTGAAACAAGTGCAATAAACATCCTAATATTAATTTGGCATTCGGCTTTTGGCCACAGCTGACTTCGAACTATAAATTCAACTCCTTCCCACACCACCACATGAAAACGATTCTGGCATTGGCCTACCTGCTCCTAAAAAGTGCTTAGGGATCCCCTCAAGTTCAATTTCAGGAGCTGAGAGAAGTCAGCCCCATGCCAACACCAACCGGGAGCTTTCCACTCCCTAGTGGCTGTTTCTGAAGTCTCACGAGTGTCGCCTAAAGGGCAATAAAACAAACAGGATTTTTATCAGCTTCTTTCTCATGAGATGTTAGAAAGCAAACCTAATTTGTACTCTAGAGGGGATTTTTCTTCCCCTAAACAATTCTCCTCCCTACTCTTTTAGAACATTTAAAAAACATTTTTCAAACTTTTATTTACAAGTTAACTCGTGAACAGTGAAATATTTGCTTTCAACAATACCGTTGATAGTTCACAGACAGCAGTTTCTAGGGAAGCACATGGTCATCAATTAAGGCTCCAGAGAAAATAACCAATTCCCCAACCTGTGCTGGCTGCACTTTTCTTGCTTGCTAAGGTGTATTCACCATCACGTGCCCAGAGTTAAAAATTAATGTTCAGATCTTGTTGGAATACATACATGCAAAACTCAAGGAAAACAAGAGATGGTGGTGGTGCTGGTGTGTGCGCGTGTGAGTGTGTGTAGCCAGAGGAGAGCTCGCTCAGAGCCGGCTCTTTCTCTACTCCCACCCGGCATCCGCAATAGCAGTTCAGAAACTGCTTTCCCCATCCGCTTTACGAGTGACACTGCGTGTATCCAAGCGACCTGCAGTCCTCGAGCCCGAGGGCGGCGCGGACGAGGTCTCCGGCGCCCCCGCAGTCACCCACCCCGCGCACACTGGCCCTTTGTCCCGCTCCGCGCCGCGCCGCGCTCCCCCGCGTCCGGGAGGGCGCCACGGCCGCGCCCGCACTCACCCGCGCCGAGCTGCCGGCCAGGGCCGGGGTTCGCTGCGCGGCTCAGACAGGTGTGGGCGACGGGAGGGCGCGCGCAGCTCCCATGCCTGCCCCGCGGCGCGACCTAGTGCGAGCAGGCGGGCAAGCAGCGCCAGCAGCGGGCGGGTCCGCCCCCCGCGCCTCCCGGGGCCCGCCCGCCCCGCCTCCGCCCTCGGGGAAGCAGCGCGCCAGGCGCCCGCCCCCGCCCCCCGCACACGGCCCGCGCCCCCTCCGCTCGCCGCCCGCCTCCGGCCGCAGCAGGGCCGCGAGGTCCAGCGCAGGTGGGCCGTCGTGGCGCGGCAGCACTCTGCGGTCCCGGCCTCTCGGCGCCTGTCAGCGCCGTTCTCGTGGAGGGCCAGCCCTGCCCTGGACCCACGCGCCGTCACCCTTAAACACCGCGCAGCCCGGGGGTTGGGGCGCAGCCTCAGGAGCGAGCCTAGGAGTCCGCTGCCAGCTCACGAAGACCAGGTACCTTCCAAGGTCGACCGAACTGGGGACGCGGCCACACCTGGCGCATGGGGATCCCCTCCTCCAATTTGAAGAGTTGAAAAAAACCCGTGCGGTCCCCACAAGCACTTTGAAAGTTTTTAGGTCACGATCGAGTTCCTTTCTGCTTCACTCGATCTCTCAGGTGCCTCCAAGGAACGGAAACCTGCATTCTGGTTACAGGACCAGTACTTTGCCTCTCCTACAGCACCCAGTGCGGTGCTTGGGACCCAGAGCAAGGCAGGGCCTTCGTAGCTTCTGAGTGGCAGGCTGGCCGGTTGAGCCCACTGGCCTCAGCTCTTTATTGGGGCACCAGCTGGTGGAGCCACCTCCTCGCCTAGTGGGCCTGCTTCCCAGAGTCGTTCTAAGGCGCCCACAATTCGTGGTCTTGCTCTAGCCAGATCGATGACTGTACCATTTAAAAATCTAATGCTAAAGCCGACTCCCAGATACATCAGTATTCTATTTAAATGACCATATACTGAGCATCTTCTGTGAAACAGCTTTCCACATAGGCTGTTGTGGTGAAAAAGGTAGAGGTTACCACTATTTTTTTTTTAGAGAATAAGGAATGGGAGAGGGTTTACAGAGTTTTAGTAACTTGCCTCAAAGCATTGAGGCCACGTTTTTTCTACCAAGCCTTTAGCCTTCCTTTCTCCCATCAAAGCCTGCTCATACTATTTCATACAAAAATGTTAATAACATACCTAATGCGTTTGTGTCTGTTTTAGATAGGAAAGCCCCCCGTTCATGTTATTGTGTGGCGTTTCTCAAATGGGAGAGGAATTGCTGTTCTCCACTGTTTTCAAAAGGCAAAATTTTCTTAGACCTCCCCAGTATTGGCTTAAATTATTTTCTTTAAAAATGTTACATTACTATATATATAAGCATAAAACCAGATATAAGTTTATGTTGTAGCTTTTGAACAACTCTGGAATAAAACCAAAACAAGTCTATAAATTAAATATAAAAATCTCCCAGAACTATAAATGTTAAATTAGTAATGTTTAGTCAGCTACTACTAGCATCGTGTAATACTGACTGCCCAGGTTGGGTCCCTTTGAGTTCTGTGTGGGTCTACCACTCTCATGGTGTGTGAGGTACCCTATATTGGTCTATTTTTCTCACCTTTTTCCCTGTTCCAGCGATCACACACCTTCTTTCCTCACACCCTGTGTCATTGTAATACAGCCTTTGGCTTTCACTTGACTCTAATACATCACTTTGAGATTAACTTTCTACCGTTCCTTTCTAATTAGCATAATGACTGAAGTGGTAACTCATGGTACCAAGGCATAGCACACATAGGCACTGAAATCACAAGGCAGGACTTGGTATCAGATGCTTATACCAGTGGTCCAGAATGTGTTTATATTCATTTTTAATCATAAATAGAAAAAAAAATAAATTACGGATCTCCAAGGATTTGTAGCTCCTAACTGGAGAAACATTGTTACAAATCAAATACCTTACTTAAGAGAGGAGCCAAGGGCAGAACTGAAAGGAGAGGAAGAAGGGAGAGACTTCCCAACTATGTCTGAATTTTATTACTTTTACTCCAATTTGACAATTATTTATTTAGCACATATTACATGTAAAGCATTGTGCTAGGCTCCAAATTAAAGAGACAGCCACAGGAAGACAGAACAGCAACATAATGAAGAGGGTGACAGTGGTGTTCAACTATGTGAGTGTCATTCCAGGCTCTGCCACTTATTAGCTGTGTAGCTTTTGGCTTAACCTTTCTGTGTCTCAGTTTCCTCCTCTGTAAAACGGAGACTGCCCCATAGGGTTGTTTTAAGACTTGAATGAATAAATACACATAAAATGCTTAGCACACTGACTGGCACACAGTAAGATCTTAATAAATACTAGCTATTGTTAACATCTGTTAGGCGACAAGAATGTGCCTTAGCTTTGCTTTGGAGCACCAACTCAAGCACTTCGATTTTATTGCTCATTTTTCCTGACAGTTTTAAAAATTACATACTAACCAGTTTGGGAAGGTACAATCATGGAGGACAAGATCATTATTCTCATCATTCAGGGAGATCAACTTAGACATAGAAGGATCCAAGAGCACATCCCTCCCCTATTGCCACTCCCACAGCCAGTCTTAGGCCTCTTGTCCCCTACCCAAACAGGAGTTCTAACTCAGGGCTTGAACAGGTAAATCACTGGCTTCCGTTGTTTCCTGAAGCTGTCAATAGTAAAATGAGAGGATACTACCTGGCTCTTAAGTTGTCACTGTCATTGCCATAAGGACAGCAATAGATCTGTAGAGTACTTTGACCTCCAAGAGAAATGCCTTGTGTAAATAGGTGTCCTCATGCTGAGCCTAGCTAGATATTTGCTTTTTCTTTTCTTATTGTCCACTCCCCTCCCTGAAAAAAAAAAAAAAAGGAATAAGACCCCTCACTTCTTCTTAAGAATTCATTCAGTTCAGTTCTATAATCCTAATTCTCAAATGCTTTACATATGCATAGCAATTGAGTTGTTAAAAAATGCATTCAGGACAAGGGCCACACACATTTACAGAGTACAGGCTCTGTATTAGGTGATGGGCTGTAAGAGAGAGAAAGCACATATCCCTCACCTCTAGGAATTTATGCTCTGGATATAAACAAAGAAAAATCAAAGATAGGAGAACATGTATAGGCTGGATCATCCTACAGCTAAAGAGCATGAAAGGGGGAATCAATTCCCATTCTGGCAGGGGCAGAAGGCTTCCATGAGGTGGTAGAATTTGAGCTGAAACTCAAAGGATGACGATCTGAGCAAGGCTTTAACAAATATCATGGGGTTCCTCCACTGTAGAAACGAGAAAATCAATGGATGAATGAAAGCAGTAGATCTAGGACTGAATTGTAATAATTATAGCTATGTTTATTGAATGCATGCTCTGTGTCAGATAGTGTAGAATATACTTCATTACAAGTAATCTGTAAGCGAACAGAAAAATAGGGACTATAGTTATATTCATTTTTCAGACAAGGAGACTGAGGTTCAAAGTGGTTAACTAGGATATTCAGCTTTACTTCTAAGTTACACAATTGTGACTTCTGCTCAGTCTGTCCCACTCTTTTATCAAGCTCATTTTTGTTATAGTGCTTCCCAGACCTGCCTTTTCTCCAGCTTACAATGAGAAGGTTGAATTAGTCTCTGATATCTCTGCTTCTCTAAACATCCTTTTGATCCTATGTTGCTTTTGTTCAAGTTGTGCAATCACTTAGTAATGGCCTATTAAATGGCCTCAGAGCAGGAGACGAGATGGAACTGAAAGATAATTGGAAAGTTAGGGTGGCACAGAGCTGAGAGACCCAGCGCCGTCTCTAAATTGCTAAACTCAGTTTTAGTGCTTATTTTTAATGGGGCCAAGATCCAGATGCAGCTTCAACAATTTGTCAGTTTGAAAGTTAACAATGAGGATTATTTCTAAGGAGATAAAATTACATATTTAAAAATCATTTCTCTATGGTTTCTTATTTCTGTGATAATAAGGATCTAGTGGTTTACTCAGTAAGGGGGTTTTCAGCTCCACATAGTGAGTGAAAAGAGAAATGGACTAAAAGACAACCCAGAGGGTTGAGAGGGGCCATTCTAAACCTGTCTCTGTGACCTTGGGTAAATCACGTCATTTACTGGCCTGGCCTCGACTTCTCACTCATAAAAAGAGAGCCTAGATGATCTGCTCTTACATTCTTTGAGATTATGACATTGTAATCCTTGTGGAGGAGAATCCACATATTCTTTTATCTTTGGGCATCCCTACTGTGGGGTCCTGGAGGATCAAAGAATATGGAACTTCAGTCAGACTTGGATTCAATTTAGAATTCATATAATTTCTGGGTGACCATGTGTAAGTCATATAGGTTTATGCATGTCACTTTTCTCATCTGTACAATGAGGCTAATTAAGGGCTATTGTGAGGACTCAGTGAGATAATCAGTATAAAGCACACAGCACAGGGATCAGCACAAAATAAATTCTAAGTTGGCATTACCTATTATTATTACTACTACTACTGTGAGTGCTCAATTTGTTGAATGAGCAAAATTTGCTGAATGAATGAATAAATGAATGAATCAAATTGTTGTAGTATCAATGCTAAAAAATTTAATCCAGTCTTTCTATGAAGAAATTATCTCAGGACTCCTGTTCAACCCTCAAATCTTCTTGTCACAGGTCTTGTCTGTAGGCAACAAAGAATTTCTTAGTATTAAATTTAGGAAAAATTATAGATTCGAGTGGGAGCCAGGGCTGTGTTTTTTGTTTTCTGTTCTACCCTATGGCACCATCAGTTCATTTATTCAACAAACATCTATTGAGCCATTAATATTGTCAGGCCCACATATTTGTCAGTGTTTTAAAGGCAAAACTAGATTTTTCTTTTTTCTCATGATGGTAGTTCTAAAATACTACATGGTAAAAAATTAAACCAAGACAAACTCCCATCATTAAAGAAAAAATAGCTAAGAAAAAGAACCACTAAAAATAATTGTCATAGCACTTAAGAAAACGAATGTATTTGTATTGCACTTAAAACTTTAAAAATTCCTGTTTTTATTAAGTATCGATTACCCATTTTAAGTGTGTGGAAATAAAAGCGGTCAGTACACTGTGAATATAAATATGTGAAGGATATATAAAAGCTTAATATATAAAGTAGTTGTACAGTTCAATTGTCACATTGGCACATATGGTACCTTAAGAAAAATGCTGCACAGCAAAGAAAGCTTTACCCTAATCCTGTTTAAAAGAATATAGCGAGGGGGAAGGTAGATGGGGTAAAAGGGATCAAATGTGTGGTGACAGAAAGAAATCTAACTGTTGGAGCTGAACACACAATGTAAATATATACGTGCCTTACTGTTAAAATGTACAGCTGAAACTTATTGGATTTTGTTAATCAATTCACCATAAAAAAATAAATAACTAATTTTTAAAAAGAAAAGAATATAGCAGTCTAAAATTATCAGGAAGAAAAAAAAAGGCTTTCGCACTAGCAATTTCCCGTATACTGTGGGCATTATTTTAAACCAAACAATTAGAAACATTTTGAAATATCCGTATGTTTCTCATTTTCTTTGGTCAAATTCAGAAAGTCTCCAGAGGCCAGTGCAGGACTTCTCATGTACTCCAATTTGCATACTGTATCTCATGATCAAGAACAAAACCAAATATAAAGATTTTTTTCTTCTTTTGTCTTTAACTTAAGGAGAAGCAGCAGAATTGCTGCCTTAAAAGAGACTTTTATAATTTATTGATAGTCTCTTTACATTTATATTACAAAAATTTCTACCAAATCTCTATAACTTTAAAAGGCATTTTTGGAAAATCATTTTGTTTTTAATTTATGTTTCTATTTCTCTATAAATATTGGATTCTCTCTTTTCTGTCTTATAAGGAGTAAGATTTTATGTGGTTAAATATGGGGTCTACATATTCAAATTCAGTCTTTCATGAGGTTTTTCTCCTTTTTCTGCAGGCAATTTCTACTCATCCTTCAATCTCAAATATCAACTCTTGGGAGGGTTCTTCAGTGCTAGATATGTAAGTTCATTCTCTGTGTTTTCAGAGAATTGTATTGAAATTATACCTTATATTGTAGTTATGTATTTAAATGTTCAACCTCAAGTAGTCCAAAGTTCCTAATGAGCAGGAACTCTGTTTTCTTCTTCTTTCTAGTCTTTATGGTTTTCTAGTCTTTATAATTGTTTTAATTGTTATAGTTATTGCTTGTTTTATAATCTAGTAGAGGGCCTGGCTCATTAATTAGCTTAAAATATCAGATCTGAAATAATTTGGCTTGCCAGCCACTAGAATGAAAACAGTTTGTGTATGAAATTTTACCATTGGGGCTGCAGTATTGTTCAGTATATAAATTCAAATTTTTGTTTGATGCCCATTCACCATTCTTTCCTTATGAGTCATGTCAAAATAACAAATTTGATTATTACTTGGCGTGCTAATTACATTTCACTAATCATGCTATGGCTATATGATGGCATTCTGGGCATCGTGTGTCTATGACTTGTGACATTCCCACTAACTTTCTACAGAACCCTTTGGACAATGCTCTCTCAATTCTGGCTGCCACAGGGTGCTCAGAGTTGCTCTGCTGCGGACCCTCAAGGATTGTAGAATCCTATTGGACAATAGGTGTTTCCCAAACTTTGTTTACTCCCGCACTCTGGGAGACATTAATAGACCATCTGTGAAAAAGAAAAGGTAGTTAAATATACATATTAGCCTTTCAAATACTTTGAGATGTCCTAAGTAAAGAAACCTGCTTAAGCTCTGTTGATGTCAACGTTACCCAAACTTATTTGACTGTAGAGTCTTCTTTTCAATGTGGTAGTGACATTTCATAGAACAGCAGGGTTCTATAGGATGCAGTTCGAGAAACACTATCCATAAGCTTAGTCGACTTCTGGGATTGAACCACTTCTGTTCCTGACGTGTAGTTTGTGGGGTTTTTTTGTTTGTTTGTTTTTGTTTGTTTGTTTGTTTGTTTTTTGCCACAAGGCTTTTGCTCGCATTTGAAACTCTCTGCCATATCCACTTGTCTCAATTCCACTTATTTTTAAAAGACCTAACACTGTCATATCCCCAACAAACTATTTTTGTTGGCCTTTGATCTCCCATAATACTTTCTATAATTTCTCATGGCTCTTATAATCATTTTTTTTAATCAATTTACTTTTCTTTTCTCCTACTATGTGTTTACATCTCTGATCCACACCTCTTTTGCTGGATGTATCAGTTGGGATCTTGACAAGAACATGATTTATCCTTGATAGGTTCAAACAAAGAGCCTTTAACGGAGTGGCTGCATGTGGAGGTGAGGACAAGGTTGAGGAAATGAAACAGGACAGAGCACACTCAGGGTCTAGCAGCAGGGGGAAGGCCTCACTACTGTTAGGACAGAAGGTAGAAGGGAGGAGACACTGCAGAAGAGCCCCGTGATGAGTGTGAGTACTGTGGAGGGTTTCTGCTGCCAGGGGCTATGCAGTCCAGGGAGGGATGCAGCTACTGTGAGGAATCTGGTGCCGAGGAGGGAGGGAGTAGGAAAGAAACACCCTGACCTCTTCTTCCATCCTCTGACCTCTGAGCCTCTGAAAGTCAGCTCATAAGGGAGCCGGGTTGTGCAGTCTGCAAGGTTCAGCTTCCTGGGCACAGACCAGGGCACTGCAGGGAGGAGAATTGCTGGAATGGAGGCAGAGAATAGCCAGCACATTGAGAAAGCCTGTTTTCTCATTTACAAAATATGGTAGTGACAATCCCTCCTCATAGGGTTCTAGTGAAGATTAAGTTAGGAAATATATCAAAATATTAACATTTGTATGGTATCTGGTTGTCCAATTATGTTAGCTACTCATTATTATTAATTTTCAATTTTAACTCTAACAACTCTGGACAGCTACAAGTATAAAAACTAACCGAAGGTATCATGTGTTGGTTATTCTGTAGCCCTTACACATCCAGCACAAAACCCCATTTGTCACAGAGGCCCCAAATAGCATTTTTTAGACATTGGGGAGCCCTTTTGAACAGAGGTAACAGGGGAGTTAGTTTGGGCTGTTTTGACTGATATCGCCAGCAAATCTGACCTTGAAAACAGACAACCATGAGTTAAATTTGAGACTTGTTTTTAGTTTTCAGCATATCGTTTGAGCACTTCTTAGACACAATCGGAAGCCTCTGGTATTCTTTTACCTTGGTAGAAAGGAGAGTTACTAAAACACAAGCTAGCTTGCCAGGACTAGCACCTTATAACCATCCCTGGCAATGGCAGCCAATTTCTCATATTTTGAAAACAAAGTAAGGATGACCAGCCCAAGAGTAAAACAGGAGGGTTTGTATCTGTAGAAACAATTTGCTTCCTGCTCTCTCAGGCCACTAACCTGTTTTATTTCAAACACAGGATCACCTGGCTCCTGCTGCCCTGGGCACACAGATTAGGGAAACCACAAGAATAATCATCTGTGTTCTTTTCACTTCAAAGCCTGCAGAACAATGTGGAGAGCTAGCGCTCTGCCTGATACCAGGGAGGCCCAACTGAGAAAAAGTCCTTTCCTAGGAGTGGTTGGGGGGTAGAGGGGGAGGCGAGACTTACCCACATGAAGGCAAGTGGATGTCACAGCTGGTGGCCACACAGGTGCCTTCCACTGCAGCTCGTGCTCTTGGAGGAAAGGCACGTTCGGAGGGTGACAGCTCTGGGGAGCCTGCCACCCTGACAGAGCAGTGAAAGTCACGCTGGGAGGTGATTCCAATACTGACACCAGCAGCTGCAGGTGGGGACTTCCTTCAAGGAGAAGTGACATTTTATCCGGGTTCTCGGCAGACTAAAATTAGTGAGAACACTGAATCCTGTGGTATCTGTACATAGTTGTTCACATTTTTGTCTTGTCCTGAAAAATCAAGATGTAAGCCACTGTTAATAATTAACATGTCTGAAATGGCTACAACCACAAGCCTCAAGCTCTTTTGCGGACCCTGCTTTTGCTGGAGCACACAGACATGGTCTCTGTTTACTCAAGGCCAGCTGAGGTCCCTGTTTGGACAACTGTGTGCAGCCAGAGTGAGGGCATCCTCCCTAGATAAGCTGTGGGTCCACTCCATCACACAGAGGGATAAAAGTAACATGGTAGTTTGAGAATTACACTGCCAATAAAAATTAGCTCCTCTTAGCAATGTGACACTATTTCACAATGACATGATATTTTTTGTTTTAATTTTGAAATGAAGAAGACACTTGGCTCAAATCCAGGAAGATCCAGGAAGGCCCAGCCCAGGCCTAAAGTACTATGACCTCATAGTTGTATAAATAGCATATTGGTAAAGTGAGGTTATCTGAGCTATCTTCTCAGGACAAGAGATGGTAATGCTTCTCTCTTTCTTTTTTTAACAATGCAATAAAATTGAATTATTAAATTCTTAAGACCCTTTCTGCAGAAAAATTAAAAACAAATAAATGACAAGTCTTTGATTTGTTAGACTGCTCTTTGAAGGGTTGATTGCTGACTTCAAGGCAAATTCCAGTCTTGGTAGCAGCCCCCCAACCTCAGCTTCAATTGTAATTTTATTATCAACTCTTTCATCCCCTGCCCAATGATCTCAAAGCTTCAGGGAAATGAAGTTCACTCAGAGGTTGATCTGAGCTTGATAGGACTGAACCTTTGTGTATAAACTAATACCTGCCTGTCTAGAGGAGAAAGAATAAGTGAGCTAATAAAATTATTTTGTGTGAAGTTATACTTTAAAAAATATGTGTTTTGTAAAAGAACTCAGACTTGTGGCAAAATGAAGGGAGAAATAACAAGCAAATACCATATGTAATTATATCCAGGAGTTAAAATAAGGGGGACTTCTCTTCCAATGTCTCTCTCTTATGAGCAAGAAAATTATCCCTCTCCCCAGACCTCTCATCACATTGTAATGGCCAGAATTCAGTGGTCATAAAGCTTTAGCTAAATCACCCACTGGCAAGGGAATGAAGTTGTCTGCTACCCTAAGTAAGTAGCGTGGAGTAATTGGAAGAGCTCTGGACGAGGAGTCAGAAATTTTGGGTTTTAGTCCAGGTTCCGTCAACTGCTTAGTTATGGAAACTTGCCAGTTGCTTAGCCTCTCGTAGACCTTACCTTTTCCTCGTTGTATCCTTACAACAGGGCTGATGATTCCTGTGCTACGGATCTCACGGGGTTGTGAAACAAGAATGAAGTAATGTCTGTGCAAGTATTTTGTAAACTGTAACACACGACTTAAATGCAAGTTATTGCTTCTATTAACATGGCTCAAAGAGGATTGTTGGTCATGAGACACTTTTTCAGTTATACATGATGCTTGATCATTATTTAGAATTTTTAAGGCTTTGCCAAAGATTTACCTAAAATTTATTTTTGTGTTGGAAAATCAGTAGTGCAAAAATAGGGAGAAAGTGTGAAATTTAGTACCTAAGAAAGCCAGTTTTCAAGCATCCTCATGAACTCCAATAGTATCTGTTTATATACAGACAGGTTATTTATAAGTTATTTTTTACATTCATCAAAAAGCAAGTTTCCTAAGAATCTATTAAACAACCTTTCTCTATTCCTTTATTTATACTAGTTCTATAAGCACATGTGGAACATTACTGGTGATGGTGGTGGTGGGACAGGGGCAATGCATACAAAAATGAATCCGAAATAGACCCTGTCTGAAGGAGAGTAGCTATCTAGTAGGAAGGAATTCTGGAAAGCAGACTGTGGAACAAATGAAACAAATCTGCAAGTAGCTACAATAAAATGTAGAAAGATAAGAGGAAGTAATAGGTCAAGTCCGAGGAGTGAAGAGATAGAGGGCTGTAAGAGTTCAGAAGGGTCCCAGCTGTAGGGTTAAGGAAGGTTTTAGGACAGGGCTACATTTGACCTGAGAGTCAGAGGATTTAGACGTGGGAATAGCTGGTTCATCTTGGCTCTGCATCAGACTTGCTCGAGGACTTGAATACCCAACCAGAATGCATAATCCTTTCGTATAATTTACATGAGCAATACAGCATAAAATTAAAGTTGGAAAGGTAGAGGTTGCAGCTAGATTATAGAGGGGTTGGAATATCAGACAAAGGAATTTGAACTTTATTTAGTGGGCATGAGATAATGGAAAAAAATATATATTGGTCTCTGCCCCCAGTTCCTTATACAGAGCTTCTCAAACTCTTATAATTTCCTAATAAGAGCACTAGAAGTATCTTTTGTTCTAACATTTAGTCTTTGACCCTGGTTCCTGACACAAGGCTTCTGAAACCCTTGTAATTGCCTGAGTGATAGGAGTGTCTTTTGCTCTAATGGTGACTCTGGGTGGGCTCCTGGATCCCCCCCGCCTCCCCCCCCGCGCCAATTCTCTTGAGAAGGGAGAAGGGAGAAGGGAGAAGGGAGAAGGGCTGGAAATGGAGTTAATAATTGGTCATGCCCACATGATAAAGCCTCCATAAAATCCCAAAAGTATGTGGTTCAGGGAGTTTCCAGATTTGTGAACACATCCACATACCAAGAGGGTGAGGCACCCCAACTCCATAGGGACAGAAGCTTCTGCATTTAGGACCCTCCCCGACCTTGCCTTTATGTATGTGTTCATCAGCTGTTCATATGTATTCTCTATCACATCCTTTAATGAACTGGCAAATGTAAGTATTTCCCTGAGTTCTATGAGCCGCTCTAGCAAATTAATCAAACCCAAGGAGTGGGTCATTGGAACTTCCAATTTATAGCTACATGGGACAGAAGTTATGGGTAACCTGGGGACTTACTAGTTGCAATTGGCATCTGAAGTGAGAGGGGGAAGTCTTGTGGGACTGAGACCTTAACCTGTGGAATCTGACATTGTTTCTAGGTAGATAGTATCAGAATTGAATTAAATTGTAGGACACTACCAGGCTGGCATCATAAAAAATTGCTTGATGTGGGGGAAAACCTCCATGTTCTTGGTGACCAGAGTGTCAGAAGTAAAGTGTTCTGCGTGAGAAATAAAGGAGATACACAGGAGGGAAAGGCTGTAGGTTTTTAAATTCATTAAGATATGGAGAGTCAGTGAAAATTTTTGGGCAGTGGAGCGAGTACCTTTATTATGTCTGTGTTTTGTGAGGTTTAAGTGGACAGCTTCTGGGAAGATAGAAAGGAGAATGTAGAGGTTGAGAGACAATCTCAGAATTTGCACGTTCAGGCAAGAGGTCATGAGAAACCTGAACTATATTATGATCATTGAGATGGAGGTGAGTCAATGGATATGAGATATTTTGGATGGAGCAATCTTAGGTCTTGGTAATTGATATAAAGACCATTTGGGAGTCCAGAGAGGAGTCAGGAGTCTTTCATTTGCAAATGACAAAAAGTTGACCTAAGTTTATTTAAATAAGTGAATTTACCTATGCACTTAAATGAAAAGTCCTGAAAATAGGTGTGTAGCCTCAGGAACTGTTAGATGCCAGAGCTCCAATGATACCAACAGGACTCAGGCTTCTCTACTAAATTTTTCTTCTGTGTTCATTTCATTCTGGGGCAACCCCCAGAACCTGCTAATTTATATTTTTGAGGATTAAATTCAGTGGAAGAGAAAGCTTGTCTCCCTACCAATTCTAACAAGCATCCCAGATCTGCTTTTCATTGTGCATCTCTGGAGCAGTTCCTCTGGCTGTTAGAGATTATTGCTGATTAGCTTAGATCTAGATGCGGTCTTTTATTTTCTATTATTGTTTTAATAGTTTGTTCATGAAGACAGCCTATGAGCCACTGTGAAACATTACCCTGTAACGAACGTCAGATCTGATGAATTCTTGCTAACCAAAAGACACTGATTCACAACAGTGATGGCTCCTTTTCATTCTATTTTCATCAAGTGCAATTATTTTTTTAGGCAAGTTTTTTGAAGACCTGGCACTTAGCTGAACTCATAAAATGAAAAAAAAAATTAAGACTGTTTCTAGGGCAGTATTCAAATTGGGCAGTACAAAATACTATATAAGTGCCAGAAAGATTTCAAGTCTGGGAAAAGGGTGAGGGTTGTCTGAGAGGACTGGATGGAGGAAAGGAGTAACTATTGACCTAAGTCTTGAAGCAAGTATAAGCTTTGCTTTGGAACCATGTAGGCAGGACACTGAATGCCAACCAGATGTTGACAAGTCATTTGGATTCCATCTGAAATGGGGCGATGGCTAAAAATAACATGGGGCCATCTGCCTGGTCTGAGAAGTCTCTTTACACAGTACATGTGATGATTACAGTGTTTTAGATGAAAACTTTACAGAGTGTTTAGATATACTAGGCAAGCTTATGCCTTTCAGAGAACCCTATGGACATTCCTTTGGTAAAGAAAAGACTCCTTCTGTGAAGTGAATTTATCAGTCTGTAAAGTGAATCTCTTGCCCCCTGATTTGATGGGTTCACATTCATTCTCACACATACTAGATTTGCTTTAAAGCCAGGTACACACACCTGAACTGCATTAAGGAAAAATGTTGAATCCCTTTATGAGACTTTTAAATTTGGGGTCTGTTTTTATGAAGGAGACAATGTCAATTTGAAGAGTGTTAAAAGCTCAAATGCAGCCTGAGTCAAGTTATTACCAAAAATCACACTGCCATGTACACATTTTTAGACATATGGCCGAGCCGCCCTTTCTTTCCAGAATGATCATCATCCTGCTGAGGCAAATTGCTGTAACATGCAATTTGGAATGAGATCAAAAGTTGGAAAATTAGAAAAGACATTCTGAGTGTAACCCTTGATTTTTGATTCTACAAAGTAGACCAGTGCACTGGTCTGGTTAGAGCTGGGTATCAAGGCCCACAATCAACAAGTCCTGCCAGCAACAGGTCCTGGGAGGCTGTGGGCCTGCTGCAATATGTCAGCTGGATTTGCATAGCCCAGGGAACCTTTTGGCCTTCATTAGGCTCTTAAAACTCATCCTGCAACAAGCACAAACATTAACAATGACACTGAGAGAAGACCCAGCTTGGGAAGGAATCACTTTTTCCTGAATTATGCAGTTTTCTAAATGGGAACTGGGGAGACTGGAGGCAGCTGCAAGGGAAAGATGATTTTAGAGATCTGTATTTCCTTTTATTTGAGTGCCCCCACCAGGAAATAAAAAGGAGGGATCAAAGAAGAGAGCTTGCATTTGGTGATCTACACCTATCATAGTGCCTGATGCAAAGTCCATGCTCAATCTGTTGAATAAATGAGTGAATGAATGAGTGATTGGGTGAATAAGTAGTAGAATGTGAAAAGTACCTTCTGGAGATTTTTTGGGAGTGGGCTATACTTGAACTTTTCTATACTTGAACAGGACCACAGGATGAAGACTCATTTTGTTCACTGATCAGCTAGGAGACAAGGAGTTATGCAGAAAGCTTACTCATCTTAAATCTTTACAGGGCCCAGGCAGCTCTTTTCAAACTTATTTTGAAATCCTTCAGACTCTTCCCACAGAAAACAAATTCTGGGAAAAGAATTCAGGAGCCAAACCCAGTAAACAATGTCCAACCCTCTGCTGAATATACAATGCTTTAAAAAAATTTTTAAGTTAGAGAAATTGTTAGTGATTTAACAATAAAAACTAAAGAAATGGTTTAAGGTCCAATGCCAACATAACTTTCCTTTCCTCCCCTCACCCCTAACTGTATCTGTACCAGTTAAAAGCCTGGACTCTGGAGGATGTTAATTCAGGAGGGAGAATTCAGATGCAGCTTAGATACTCAGGCTGATTTCAGACCTCTGAGAATCTGTAGACGGGTGCTCAAGAGATAATCAGGATGCTGCGTTCTCTTCTTTCCCCACCATCCATTATTTTTATTTTTGCGGAGGGTAGGTTTATAGCTTCTCATTTTGTCATTAGGTTTGACCATCAGGAATTAAAAATATGTGGAGAAAGAAAAAAATAGGAGGAAAAGGACAGAGGTATTTCAAGAATCAAAATGAGGCTGACCTTAGTGAAAGACCTTGGTTGGAGCATGGGAAAGAACATTCCAAAGTAAGTCTTGGGTGTGTGTGTGTGTGTGTGTGTGTGTGTGTGTGTGTAGGGGAGGGTGGAGAGAGAAGACAGAAGAGAAAATGAGAGATCGAGAATGAATTTCTGAAGTCCTCCTTCTAGTCTGGTTCAAATGGAATTTGTAGGAGGGACACTCATCTTTTTGGAAATGAGTGACTTAATGATTAAGGTCCATGTGGTCCCTTTGTCTTTGTTTTGAAAGTTGTTTGCCATAACAGTTTGATAACTGGAAAGCCTGTACCTATATCCATAGACTTCTCCCATTGTACCTTCAGGATCCCTCTTCAGTTATTGGGAGTTTATAAACTCTGCTTCTTTCATATCCAGAGGGCCAGTTGGTGACTTAGTTGAACTTTTCCACTCCCTATCCCCAGGACAAATGCCACTCACTATGTCTCTGCAGGTACTAGTCACCAAGGAACTAGATCCTTCCTAGTTCTCTTGTTGTTGTTATTCTCAAAGATGTACACACAAGCTGTTTCCATTTTAAGAGTGTAACTGCTAATCACTCTTACAGTATTTCTCAGTGTATATGGACCTGCATGAGAATGATCAGGATTATTTTTTAAAAACTCCACAAACTGTTCTAAGAGTATTCTGTATCTTGGTCTAGGTGCTGGGTGCATGGTATATTCAATTTGTTAAAATTCAGCAAGCTGTATTCTTATGTATACTTTTCTAGTTGTACAATATATTCCAGTAAAATGTTTTTAAAAACTACCTGAACCAAATGAATCAGAATCTCAGGGATTTCAAGCCCGAGAATATGTATTCTTACTAAACTCCTCAAGTGATTCCTTAGGGCTTTTGCACTAAGCTGAGATTAAGAAAAGATAAAGAAATTACAAATATTGAAAACCATCGTGCCAGTGCTCGTTGTGGTGTTTGCTGGCCTACTTCATCTACTTAGTCATGAATGCCTGTTTCATAAGTGTGTTGTTTTAGGCCCAGGATGACAATCATTCAGTAATGGGCCAGTCCCTGCCCTCCTGCTGCTGAGGGACCAATGAGTTGACCTAGACACCATTCCTACCCTGGAGGAACTCACTGCCTCCCAGAGGAAATTATGAGCTAATAGTCACAATGTAAGCTGCTTAGTGGTGAGAAGGGGGAATGACCTGGGAGAGCCTCCAACCCCAGCCCTCCTAGGCAATGACTGCAGGTCCCACAGACTTCTGGCTTCTGCATCTAATCCCAGAATGGTGCTCTCTGGCTTTCTTATTCCTCATAGAGCCCTGGTTTCCTTCCCTGTCCTGAAGGAACACCCCCATCTCCCAGGATTTGGGATTACAGGTTAGGCAGGGAGGAACAATAGGTGTCAGGAGAGGCCTTGTGTTGTTAAGTTCAGAACATGGGCCCTAGAGCCAGAGTCTCTCCATTCAGATCCCACCTCCACAGCTTACCTGCTATGGGCATGATTATTATGGTGGAATCTACTTCTAGGTGTGATTACTGTGGAGAGTAAGGGGATTCATGTCCATGTAGTGCTTAAAACAGTACTTGGTATACAGTTAGTGCTGCATAAGTGTTAGCTATTATGATTGTTATTGTTGTTTTGTTGTTTAGTCTACCATCTGATGTCCATTTATCTCAAGTGAGTAAATTACATTGCTGAGAACTTCCAGGCAGGATGACACCCATCCTAGTGGGATCAGGCTATCTACTGGAATGATCCCCTTGAGGCAATTCTTCCCAGTCTGTAGAGCAAATGAGCCAAGTAGAAAAATACTTAACTCAGACAAAACAAAAGCAAGATGATTCAATATGAGGCGGAAAAAGAAAATATTGGTCACAGCCCTGTAAGGGGTCCTTCCCACAGGCTGTATCACCATGCTGGGGTGGAGGCAGCTTTCTCACACCCCTGACCAGGCAGCTGTTAATGTTACTCAGAGAATACACATCACAAAAGATATTGGAATCATGCAGTGCTTGTGCTCAGAAATATTCAGCAGACTCACACAAGGATTGTTTTCTTCTCTCACACACCATCTGAAGGAAAGTTCACAGAAGTACTTTCTATTACTATGGTATTTCATTGATGAGGAAACTGAAGCACTTCCAGGGTTGTTAGGCTATTGGCTTTAGGTTACAAAGGTAGTAGAGAGAGAAGCCAGGCTTTGCATCCTTGTGTTATAACTTCAAGGAAGGTATGCACCATGAGAGAACCAGGCAGGCAACTCCTGGCAATGTGTGAAGCCTGGTGTGGAAAGATTTAGCATGGGAACAGAGGTAGGGACTCAGAGGCAACATAATTCAGCAATTATGAGTATGAGCTTTGGAATTAGACAAGTTTGGTTTTGAATCCTGACTCTGTCAGTGTCATGAACTAAATGTTTGTGTTTCCAACTCCCAAATTTGTGGATTGAAGCCCTAATCCCCAGTGTAACTAAATTTGGAGATGGGACCTCTAAGGAAGTAATTGAGGTTAAATGAAGTCATAAGGGTGGGGCCTGACTTAATAGGATTAGTGTCCTTAGAAGAAGAGATACCAGAGAGCTTTCACTCTGTCTCCTTGTTCATGCACTGAGGAAAGGCCATGTGAGGACATAACAAGAAGATAAACCAGGAAGAGAGGCCTCATCAGAAACGGAATTAGCTGGAACCTTGATGTTGAACGTGTGAGAAAATAAATTTCTGTCTTTCAAGCCACTCAGTCTATGGTATTTTGTTATGGCAGCCTGAGCTGACTAAGACAGTTGGTACTAGCTATGTGACTGAGCAAATATTCTTCTGAACCTGTTTCCTCATCTGTCAAGTGAAGATAGTAGTAATTATACCTCTTAAGAGCATTAAGGTTATTAAATGAGATAATGCATTTGAAAAACATAGTCAAGGGACTAGCACATATATGTTAAAAAACTCATTTATTCACCCTGTTTATTTAACAGGTGTTGATTGAGTACCTGCTTTCTGTCAAGCATCTGGGTGTTGGAAGTCCAGGGATGACCAAGAGAAACAAGGTCTCTGCCTTCATGGAGCTCACAGTCTAGTTGGGCAGGAAGATGATAAATTAGGACAAAAATAATTGTGGATTGTAATAAATGTCATGAAGCAAGTAATCAGGTGATTAGATAAAAAGTAATCTGAGGAGGCCACTTAAGATATGGTTGTCAGGAAAGGTCTCTCTGAGTAAGATATTGGAATTGAGATGAAAAGAATGAGAATGTGCCAGTCATCTGAGGAGCTGGTAGGCAAGCATTCCAGGCAGAGAAAACAAGCACAAAATCCAGGAGGTGGAAAGGACTTGGAGTGCTCCAAAGAAGAGAAGGAAAAGTGTCTGTGCTCTGTGAATAAAATAGGAGATCACTCTGGCCGTTGTATGGAGAATGGATTATGTGGGATATGAACAGAAACAGTGATACTTGTTCAGTGATTATTACTATTACCAGTTCAGGGAGGAGCAATAGTGACTTAGACTGGAGGTGGAGAGGACAGGTCAGATGCCCAGTTTTGATTGAAGAAGTGACAGGAGTTAGCGATAGATTTGAAATGGAGGTGATAGAAAAAGAGGCATCAAGATGACTCCTAGGTTTTAGCTCGATGCTGTTAACTGACTGCTGATGCAAGGGTGAGAGAAGATGGGAGAGAACAGGATTGCGAGTTTCAGGGACCAGAGGTTTGCAGATCACACTTTGAGAACTGCTGATGTAGGGAATATAGGGAATAAGAGGAGTATAGTCCTTAAGAAGGCCAAAGAGAATGAGGTGGAGAACATAAGTAGAGGCTTGGACATTGATAAAAAAGTGACAGTTTTTCCATTTTAATAAGAGAGGAAGCAGGAAGATTGGTATACATTTCTCTCTGTTAGCATGTCCTTTCTCAGTGAAGTGTAAGTCAGGATCTTCGATTAAGAAGGAAAATTGGTAAGGATGGATATGGGAAGTTTCAGGAGAAAGGAAAAGGTATGAGCTAGTTGGCTTGAAGAATGGGAAATGAATATGCTGAAGAAGCACAGCAAATATTCCATGCAGTGATCATTTGAGGTTTGTGGGCATGAATTTAAAGAGAAACCAACTGGCTTAGTTTCTATGCTTTTATTCCCAGGAATATTCAGCTAATTGGGCACAGGCACAGAAAAGGCAGATAACTTGCTTCAGTGACTGCTGACGTTTTTCTAGGTTAGTATGATGGAGAGAGAAGGAGAGAGGGAGGAAGGGAAGGAGAGAGGAGGAAAGGGAGATGGAGAGATGAGCAAAGGAGTCGAGGGAGATATTGTTTAAACTAGGTAAGAGGAATATGAAGAAGCGGGGGTTGAGTGAAGAATAGTAAAAAGTAAGGGGGCCAGTAGACTGGAAGTTTTGATATGGTCATTGTCAAGGAATAGGATGTTTGCAATCAAGGTAGAGCTGCCACCAATGGCAGCAGGGTCAATGGATGTGGCTGAGGAAGGTGAGAAAGGCAAGGAACAGAGAGAGGCCAGGGATTTGGATAGTCCATTCATGTGTATGTTGAAGACATCCAGGAGATGATAAGTGTGGCAGGAGAAGAAGACCTAGAGCCCATAACCAAAGCCTTCAATGAAAGAAGGATGATGAGCGAGTGGTGACTGGAGGGGCAGCTATTTGACAACTATAAGGCATTTGTGTAATATGAAGGCAGGAGCTGTAGTTTTTGAGAAAAGAATGGAGAGAAATGTTTTAAACAGCAATAGCTGTAAAGAGGATACTTATCGTATCCCCCAGCCTGAGATACAAAAGTGTGAGAGAGAAACAGGGCCTTAAGAGGCTAGAGGGAAAATAGTGGTCTTGGGGAAAATCCAGATTTCAACAAAGCCCATAGGCGAAGGAGCAGTAGAGTAATGAAGACATATGGGAATTGATCATAGATCTAGTTTCAGAGGGGTCTAGACAAGGGTTTGGGAAGAAAGTGAGAGGTGATGGATTGGGTTGGATGATGGAAAATACACAGCACCAGCCTTGAACTTCTGTGAGCTCCTGAGATGACCCAGTGACTCATCTCCCTGTGAACCTCAATGGAGCAGCAAGAGGGAGGGCTATGAAGTGTCCTCTTTCAGGTCAGCCTGATGTTATTAGGTATAGTTAGCATCACCAGCTCATCTCCCTGCCTCTGGGCATAACTAAATATGGACTACTCTTTTAAGTTCTTCAAGAGAAAGTAGTTTTATAATTTCTCTTAATAATGCATTTCATGATTTAATAATCAGTACCAAGAACACTGCTTAACACACAGTAGGTGCCCAATAAATATTTTTTAAATTAATTGAATTAATTCATAATATCAAGATTTTCTTTTTATCTCTAATTTACTCACAATGTAGTGAATTACATCACATCCATGGTACTACTTTGACAAAATGGATCCCATATATTTTTTTCCATTTTATAATTTCTGGTATCACAGATAAGCTGTTATGTATAATCTTTTATTCAAATGTTGATTCTGTTGTTATTTAGTTGTGTCATATCTGTATCTTGGGTATCTTCAGCTAGATTGAAAGTTCCTCAATAGTAGATAGTGGTTTACTAATTCTTTTCTCCATAGTGTGTATCATAGTAGTGGCATAGTGTCAGTACTCAATAAATGTCTTTTTAATAAATTGATATATCCTCTAATTATTGAAATAATAAATACTTATTTGAAAATTTATGTGTATTCCTAGACAGCCACTGACATGTCCTATGAACCAACACCTAAGATAACATCCAGATGTTGAGGTACAAATTGTGGCTGTGTTCCTTCCTAGCTGCGTGACCTCGGGCAAGATGCTAAATATTTCTGCACCTCAGTGTCCTTGTTTATAAAATAGAGTTATCGTAAATTTATTGTGATGAATAAATTCGTATATGTGAACTGCTTAGAACAATGCCTGTCACATAATAAACACTTCAAAAAGTGTTGTTATTAGGCATATAGTACATATTCATGGAATATTTTAATAAATAATAAATAACTCAAGTTGGATCATCAGTAAATATCAGTTGGTCTATTCAATAGACTTTTGTGACTGAACAATTAGACACACCTTTTAAAAATACGATTTGATTAAATACTTCACTTTTCAAGGAATTAAAACAAAACCACATCTGTGAAGTTAGCTAGAAAAAGTAATGCCCTCACTTTATCAAAAGGAGAAACGTGAGAAAACCTAGTAACCGAGGTTGAGGCATCCTGAAATACGGTCAGGGATTGCTGAAAAATGAGGGAGTAAATAGCATGAGAACAAAGGCTTTGAGAAAATGTTTGTTATATATAATTACAAAAGCAGAACATGCTACATTAAGTCAAACTCTATAGATAAAGAGTCAAAATAACAGAAAACACCATTGTGCTGATTATTATTTGCTTCCGCTCATGAGGAACGCAGAGCCCAGTAGTACAGAGGATTAGGAGGAAATGAAAACACTGTTGTAACTTTTGATAGAAAACAGGCAGGGGAGCACTTGGCAAAGGGAACTTTGCACACTCCGCAGAGCTAGATGTATATTCTCAGGGGCATTAGAAGTGGGTATTTGCATTAATGTGTGCAAAGTAAAGAAAAACAGGCAGTTCTAGAGGCCAGAATCAGAAAGGTGATTTACATTCAAGGAGTAATATAGATACTGTTTCTTCAAGTAGCAAAATTAATGAAACAAATATGAAACTTTAAAAGGAAGCCTAGAGACTTTAAGAAAAAAAACATAAGCGAAATTCAATAAGGGGTTTTATTTTTTTTCTACTTTTAAAGAAAGGGTATCAAACCTCCCCCAAAAAATGCTTTTAAAATATTATGTCCCAAATTTGACCTCAAAAACAAAGGAAGTAAAAGCTAAAATAAATGAATGGGACTACATCAAACTAAAAAGCTTCTGCTCAGCAAAAGAAATCGTCAACAAGGTAAAGAGACAACATCCAAATGGGAAAATATATTTGCAAGCAATGTCTCTGATAAGGGCCTAATATCCAAAATATATAAAGAACTCATACAACTCAATCATAACAAAAAACAAGTGATCCAATCAAAAAATGAGCAGAGGATCTGAACAGACACTTCTCCCTAGAAGACATACAAATTGCCAACAAATACATGAAAAGATGCTCAACATCACTAGCTATTAAGGAAATCCAAATCAAAACCACAATGAGATACTTTTCACACCTGTTAGAATAGCTATAATCAACAGGACAAGTAATAACAAATGTTGGAGAGGATGTGGAGGAAAAGGAACCCTCATATACTGCTGGTGGGACTGTAAATTGGTACAGCCACTATGAAAAACAGTATGGAGGTTCCTCAAAAAACTAAGAATTGATCTACCATATGATCCAGCAATCTCTCTACTGGGTATTTAGCACAAAGACTTGAAAACCCATATAAAAAAAGATATTTGCATGTCGATGTTCATAGCAATATTAGTCATGGTGGCCAGGACATGGAAGCAACTGAAGTGTCCTACAATAAATGATTGGCTAAAGAAGCTGTGGTACATATATTTAATGGAATATTACTCAGCCATAAGAAGAGATGAAATACTGCCATTTATGATAACATGGATGGACCTCGAGATAATCATGCTAAGCGAAATAAGCCAGACAGAAAAAGTTGAAAAATCACGTGATATCACTTATATGTGGGATATAAACCTAAAAGCAACAAATGAACAGGACAGACAAACAGAGATTTATGGACATGGACTATAGACTAGTGGTTATAGTGGTTACCAGAGGGTAGGAGTAGGGGGAGGAAGGGAGAGGTAGACAGGGTAAAGGGGAATCAAATATACGGTAGTTGAAAGAAACTGTCCTTTGAGTGGTAAACACAAAATAGAATATACACATGTTAAACTATAATGTACACCTGAAAATTATATAGTTGTATTAACCAATGTTACCCCAATAAACTTAATAAAAAAAAATAAAATATTATGTCCCTAAATAGGCAAAGAAAGACATTATTATACATATAATGTATCCATTTTTACCATATTAGATATAAAATCCTTAAGCTACCTTTAGGAACATTTCAATTTCAAGATCATCTCTGTTTTTCTGGGTGGTGGGATTAAATGTGCTGTTCAATTTCTTTTTCAACAGTTGGTTAAAACAGTTCAGTTATTGTGTTATGTTACTTATTAAAAAAAAGTCATGTTGATTAAAAATTGACCAAAAGACTCTAAACAAAGAGGAATTCAAGCTGGTTTGCCTGTGTTGGAGGAGAAGGTAGGGCCCAGAGGCTTCAGAAGCTGGTGTCAGAATCTATTTCATTCCCTATCTGGGTGTGTAATCTGAAGAAGTCAGTGTGACACAAATGTAATTTGCAGCTGACCCAGCATTGGGAGGTGTGGCATGTATAATCAAGACAGAGAAATAACAGAAATTTGATTCAGAGATGCTATAAATACTGCTTTACAGTAATTTTAGAAAAGAGAGAGACCAAGCCTGAGACTGCACATTTAATTCGTGAACATTGATTGGAACTAGCTGTGGTATGATGGAAAGAACACTTAAGTGGTTTTGCAGTCAGAAATCCTGAGCTCAAATCTTAATTGTGTCTCTCAGGGACTGTGTAAACTTGGGCAGATCATTTAAACTCCCTGGGCTTCAATGTTCTCATCTTTAAAATTAGGATAATAAAAACCTTCCTCAAAGTGTTGCTATGAGCATGAGCTGCTTTCTAAAGGGCCATAGGGATGTCCATTGTGATGATGGCAAAAGTGGAAAGAACAACAAATTTAGGATCAGGCAGACCTGAATTCATTGGAAGTCAAATCTTAGCTTGAATTCTAGCAGCTGTTGAACTTTGGGTAGGTTTGTGTCACTGAGACATATATTAAAACAGGTATGTATCCATCTACCCCATGGGGTTCTGATAAGAATTAAATAATTTATGTACACAGAGCCTGACATAGAAAAACTCTTAGTGAGTGTTAGTTTCCCTTTCCTCTCCTACATACCTCAGAAAGGAGTTGGTGATAAAGGAGTAGGGCAAACTATAGATGAATGTGGCACAGTCTTTCCTCCAAAACTCACCATGTTGTTGGCAAGATGACAAGTGTGTAAGTAGCTCTAAAAGAAAGCAGACTTTGGAAGGAGTAAAACATAAACTGTTTTCTGGAAGCTCAAGGGTGATTGGCTCTCATGCAAGGATCATGAAAGGCGCAGTGGGGGAGGTGGACTTGAAGGTGGCTGCTGAGGGAAGGCACTTGACTGGAGGAAGAAGAATGCAGGTGAGATGGAGAAGCTTAGACAGGTTGGTGTCACTGGAAAATGATGGCCGGTATTACTGAGCAGTGTATTAGATTTCTATGCTGCTGTCACAAAGTACCACAAATTTAGCAGCTAAAATATCACAGATTTATTATCTCATTGTTTCTGTGGGACAGAAATCTAACATCAGTCTCACCCAGCCAAAATCAAACCTATGTTTTTACTGGCGGCTCTGGGGCAGAATCTGCTTTTAGGCTTATTCGGAGGTTTGGCCGAATCAGTTCTTTAGGGTCGTAGAACTGAGGTCCCCGTTTCCTTGCTGCCTGTCAGCTCGGAGCCAACTCTGCTCCTAGAAGCCTCTCTGTAGTCTTCATATGTGGCCCAGTCCATTCTTCAAACCACAAATGGTGGTCCCTTCTCATGTTTTGAATCTCTGATTCTCCTGCTGCTGCTCCTCTTCTGCCTCTAGCCAGAGAAAGTTCCTTGCTTTCAAGGGCTCATGTGATTAGACTTTGCCCACCCAGATAACCCAGGATTATCTCCCCCATTTGAAGGTTCTTAACCTTAATTACATCTGTGCTATTTCTCAGGTTTCAGGGATTAGGGCATGGACATTTGGGGAGGGGGTGTTAGTGAATTCTCTCTACCACAACACTTTGTGTGGGCCAGGGACTTTGTTAAATTCTTACCATGTGTTATCTCATTTAATTCTCTCAATAACTCTACCAAATTTAATTATCAGTCACCCTATGACAGAGGAAACTTAGGCCCAGAGGTGTTATTCAGCTTCCATAAGTCACAGAAAATATGAGAGTCAGAATTCGAATGTAGGTCATCTAAGTCCAGAGTCCATGTCCCTGAGAACATATGTGTCAGAGGAGAAGGACACATATCTCAAAGGAAAAGGCATCACTATGTAGGGTCTTGAGTGGTAGACTGATATGCACGGACCCTCCTTTGTGTACAGCAATGCTCCATGTAATCATGTGGGGAGAAAATATCTAAAATATCGATACTCTGTGGAACATTGAGTGGTATTTGGAAACCACAGGTTAGAGCTATTTATGGGTAACAGGAGGCAGATTAAAACTTCAATGGAACATTGAATTGGTCTCAAGAAATTGTATTCTTGGAAGGAATCCAGTGTGGTCTGTCAAGGCACAGTGTAGAACTAAACCATAGACTAAAGAGAAATACAAACAGTTATTAAGCTGGATTCTGGGAGGTCTCTGGGAGAATGTGATGGAGCCTGAGGGTCAGTCTTGGTTTATTTAATATCTCCATTAATGATCTTGGAACACAGATCATCATCCTTTTTAATGAAATGCACTGAAGATAACAAAAGGGCTGGAGGAGTCACCAGAGAGGACAGATAGAAGGAATGTCGACAGGAAACTTTTCCCATTAAACTTGGGGTGGGGGGGGGGGGAGTAAGGAATTCAAAACATAGATAGTCACTAAGATAAAGAGGTCTAGACGGAGTCACTGTAATTAAAGAGGCCTGCAATAGGAAGGACAGAAGGAAATTGTATTGAAATTTAAATGTGGTAGCTGGTCTGAGCACTGTTTCCCAGATGTGTAAATTTCCAGATGTCACAGGCTTCTCTGATTTGAAGTACAGCTGGAGGGAGTCCCTGGTCATGCATTGCGCTGGCTTCCTTGGTACTGGAGAGCTAGAGGTGGTTTTGGGAGAAACTGGGGCAGAGCAGAACAAGAGAGATTTGGGAGAACAGGTTAAAGGAAGAGTTCGTGTCATGGAGAGCAGCTGCACCTCCTCTTAACTTGCCCACACGCCTTTCCCACTCAGTTAAGTTATTCTCAGCAGCCCATAGGACAATGTTAAGTGGTCATTGTGTATCTCCCTGGAGAATCTCTCAGGGACCTCCTCATGACATCATTGCATGTGTCAGGTTGGTTGGTAATTACTGGGTTGCTTGACTTTCTCCTTTTCTAAACTGTGAGTTCCATAAGACCACTTGAGGAAAACACGTTAGGAGACTGTCCACAGAAGTGGTTCTTAATCTTTTCTTGGATCCCAGACTAAGTTAAAAATTTTATAAGATCTGTGGTTTTTTCTTCCCAGAAAAATGCACAATCACAAATATTTGCATACAGCTCCAGGGATTTGTGAAGCCCTTGGGTCACTTTGGAATCCCAAGGGAAATCTGATCTATTTGTTCCAGGCTAAGAGCCTCTGGATATAGCGATGGCAAATGCTTTGCTCTCTTGCTACAATCTTTACCACTTTCCACTTCAGACAACTCCACCCCCAGCCCCACCCCAGTGTCTCAGTGCAATGGTAGGCATTGCAAAAACATCATACATTCTCCTCAAATGTCTGTCTCAATGCACTAGTCCTAGTAGTCCTACCAATACTTCAGAATTGGAAACCAAGTTCAATCTGGAAATAGGAAGAGAAGCTAGGAGGAAGACTCATTGAAGTCTAAGGAGATTTTCTAAGTGGAAGGAGTGAGAAAAGACTCAATAAGGTGAGAGTGGAGAAAAGAATTACTGGAATCAGTAATTAGTTCTTTGGTATTTAGGAAACAGCATTTTAAGCAGAGTTGTGGGGTTGCAGCCAGATTGCGGTAGGTTAGACTTCTTTGAACGTATTCTAAAGAATACATGAGAATGTATTTTAAGTGCATTTCCTTGAATATATCCTAAATAATCAGTCACATGTGTAAGGATATATGTACAAGGATATTTACTATGGTATTATTAGAATAGTACTAGTACAGATTCGAAACAGTCTAAAGGCAAAATATTAGGGAATTTAGTTAATTTGATTTTAATGCATCCAAATTATGGAAAGATGCTATGTCAGTAAGGACTCTTTATTTTAATAACAGAAACCTGAAACAAACTAGTTTAAACAAAGAAAGAAAAAAGAATTTATTGGCCAGTATAATTGAATAGTCCAGAAATTGTCTGACTTTACGCAGGTTTGAAACAAATGCTAAGGTGATGTCCTGTGATCTTTAGAGTTAGATGATGTCCTATGATCTTTAGAGTCACCTCCATCTCTCCATGTTTCTGTACTCTCCTCTGGGATGGCTTCATTTTTAGACAAGATCTGTACATAGTAGGAGGGATGTTCAGCATTTCTAGAGCTCACAATCTCCATAAGAAAGAAAACTTCTGGGGAGGGGGGAGAAGGGAGGTAGATGGGATAAAAGGGGTCAAATATGTGGTGACAGAAAGAAATCTATAGGAGGTAGACACAGAATGCAATATTTTTGCACCTTACTGTTAAATTGTACACCTAAAACTTACTGGATGTCATTAACCAATGTCACCATAAAAAAAAAAAATTAAAAAAGGAAAAAAGAAAAAAAAGTTATCCAGGTGTTCAAAAACATAGACCGCTTTCTAATTTGTAATCATTGGAAAGCAAATTGAAAACATACATATCTGGAATAAATGGTTTTACTGTTAATGTATATAAACTTTAAAGTTTTTCTTTTGTCAGACTTGATGTTTTTACATTTTTCTTTATTCATGAACTTTGTAAATTAAAATGGTAATAATGGGGCTCATCATTGTGAATGATAAAATGTATTTGTGACTTTAGCCAAATATAAGTATGCCACAGTACTGTGACATCTGTGTAGTTACTTAACCTGATGAAGAAATAATTTTGGATGATTTAAAAATAAAATGAAATAAAATTTTTTAAAAAAAAGAAAGAAAGAAAACTTCTTTGTCTCAGCATCCAAACTAGCTCCCTCCCTGCTACCACCAAGAATCTTATTGGCTCTTTTTGGGTTAACTGCTTGTCCTTCAACCAACCTCTGTGCCCAAAGGGCACAGTGCTGCGACTGGTCAGGTTGGAGCACATGTGCCGTCCTTGGAAAACCTACCAGACTCGCATGCTATGGGGAAAAGTCATCTTTCAAAAGGAAGGAAAATGGAGTTGACAAAAAAAAAAAAAAAGGTAGCCATCATAATTGCAAACTTTTTTTCCGATAGTGTAGATCTGTATTTATGGGCATGGAGGCTGTGGGGGGTGGAGAAAGACAAAGGACCCATCACGGTTCTGCTGTTCCCTGTGCCTGGAATCCCCCAACACACCACTCTGACCCCTTCCACTTCTCTAGGCCACCACTTGAGGTGGACAAGAAATGCCTCCCTTCCCAAGGGATGTCCACACTAATCCCTGTAGTCTGTGAACATGTTACCTTACATAGCAAAAGGGACTTTGCAGATATGATTAGAAATCTTGAGTTGAGAGCTGACCCTGCATTATCTGGACAGGCCCAATGAAAAGATAGTCCCGTTACACTGAAAAAAAAAAAAGAAATGTAAGTTGTTAAACACAATGTAGGATGTGATTTTACCTTTATTTTAAAATCTATTTAACTTTATATATGTATATGCATGGAAAAATGTTTGGAAGGAAGATATACTCCAAGGTGATAGAGTTATTTTTGAGGGGCTGTAATAGATTATTTTTTCTTTTTTGCTTATATGCAGTTTTTAGCTTTGTTACTATAAACATAAAACTTACATAGTTCAAAACTATAATATATCACTGAGAAGTGAAGAAGAGGAAGCAGTCATTAAAGAGAAAGGTGGAGTAGTGTTTTGAGTAGGGAGCATATTGAAAAAAAATTGTTTATCCATTTACGTATTTATTTGCGTGGGGAACACTGGAGCCTGTTTTTAAGCTGAGGCGATGGGCCTGGGGTTGCTGAAGAAGGAGAAGATGCACAAACAAGGGGAAGATTCTGAGAGCAGTGTCTCTAGGACAGGGGCAGAGGGGACACCTCACCAAGGCTGCGGTTCAGGCCTCTGAGGGGGCAGGGAGAAGAAAGGAAAGGCTGGGGAGAACAGGAGGCTTTTAACAGGAGGGGAAGGAAGTCAGCAACTTTAGTCTTTTAGGCAAAGGAGATACGGGCAGGGGGCTGGAGAGAGTTGGGGGCTTAAGAAAAGTGGAAACAGTTGGAAAATGTGCTCTGAGGAATGAGGCTTTCTGAGTGGCACTAACGGCCCTGCTGAGATTAGATAACAGGGATTTGTAGTCAGGCTAATCATGGCAGTTACATGACTTTCTCGTGATATTGAGCAGCATGGGAACAGAGAGCAAAGCCAGCAGAGAGAAAACGGAGCGCCTGGCTGCACCAAGGTTTTGGGTTCTGGGCCAGGGAGCTCTCCATCAGACCTCAGTGCCTCCTATCTGAGCTTCCTAATTCAGGTGATTGATTAGGTACCCACTGCACTGCTCTGCCCTATGCTGCACGTGCCGCACTCTGGTTGCTGTGTGTCTCTCAGGCCTCATAGAGATGTATCCAGGAGCTCGCTATTGAGAGTATTTGAGAGGCCAAATGGAAAACAAAACATAGCATAGTATGACAAAGAATGTAAACAAATGGTGCGATTGTGCTGTTGGGAGCCCAGGAGCTGGTAGGCCCTAGGAGAGAAAGAGACAGGGGACAGGGCAGTTTTCAAAACAAGTGATAAAGTCCAGGCTGACCTTTAAAAGGTGAGTAAGTGTTAGCCAGACAAAGTTAGGAGAAAGGGCATTCCTGGAAGGAGAACCGCATAAGCAAAGGCAGGAGGCATGAAGCTGTGTGGTGTGTATGGACAGCAACACACAATTGTCAATACAAGGTGAAGTAAAAGAGAGGGCATGGTGGGAGTTGGGGCTGGGCTAGGGCCCCACCCTGGAAGGCTGAGGAAAAGGGCCTATGAATAAGCTTCAGAGAGCAGTCTCCCAGGTCAGCTAGTCAAGAGGTTATTAGAAAGGATGAAATGATTGACAGTGATTAGGGGGAAGGAAGGCTGTCTTGGCTAATTGCCTCCATTTCCTTTATTAAGTATGCAGCATGGTGTTCTGCTGAAAGTGAGGAAATGCTGGAGTAAGAAAGAGGAGGCCTGCTGAGCAAGGCCACGTGGAAGAGCTATTGGAGAGCAGCACGGAACCATTAAGGCTCCAGAAAGTACATGAGGTCAAGTGTGGAAAATGCACAGCTCAAGGCCTGGCAATAAATGGTAGGGATTGTTCCTGTTCTATGTTAGTCTTGAGGGACCGTATTCAGGGCCTAACTAACCTCGAAGGGACAAAGTCCTGGGTGGGTGCAGCGATGGGTCTGAAGGCCAGTCACATATGGGGAGTTGAAGGCAGATGTCTAAAGAAAAAAATTGTTTTCTTAGTAGTTTGTACAATGCTCTTCAGCATCTGGTTGTTGAAATTTGGAAAGAAGAAGCACTAGTTCTGCAAAATACGGAAAAATTGCAAATTCAGGGGCTGTGTTATAATTCTAGAGGCAGAAACATCTCCAAACTCAGTCTCTGCTGTCAGACTGACCCTTTTGCTGTATTGCCTGCAAATTAAGAAAGATTAAACTGATAATGTTGATGTTACATGCAATCTGAGGTGATGTGGTCCAAAATTTTAAAAAATGATTTTATTATTGGGATTGTTTGGGTAGCTAACTCTACTTCAATCTGTTTCTTATTTTTTCCCCCCATTTTCTAAACAAATGTTTATTCAGTGTTCTAATAGGTCCTCAAAATCAGCAAAAACAAAGGTAACCATAGGTTTTTTTTAGCATGTCCCTGATTTTGTTGAATGTTCTCAGGTGCAGGCAGCATATGCAAACCTTTCTTTTTTATTTTGTTCTCTCTTTTGTGCTTGCTTTCTTGCATGCTTGTGGCATCATGGTTAAAAGTCAAGAGTGAAGTTTAATATCCCATAATTTGCTCAAATGTACAGAGCATGATATAGATAGAGATGGGACTGAACAAATCCAGAGTGTTAAGTTCTAGCTAGGTACTGTTGACTGCTGAAGGTTCTGAGCCTGTGGTCTATTGTCTTTTAATACTGGAGTCTTAGGAAGAATAAAAATTATATTAGTCCTAAACTAGACTTTTCCCCTGAAGAATCAGAAAAATTAAAAAAGAATTGAAAAGGGAATAAGTTTTTCAAAGTAGGTTATCAGTGTTATTTAATGCTATGTCTATATGTCATGTAAAATCATCTCACATTCTACCAATTGCATGTCTCCCATGTTGGTCTAAGGCAGTAGATTCTACCTCATGCTCTGGGAGCCCTGGGTTCTTTTGGGGTGGGTAGTGAACTGTATCAAGATGGGACAGTAGCAGGTGGGGTCGTGAGGCTATACCCCTAAGTTAGAGCAGCTTTGCTCTTATTCAGTCCTGTGAAATATTAAAGTTTTTAAAGAGTGACATTGCTAGAAAATAAAAATCTTGAAAGCCACCGGCCTACAAATTAATAGCATCCACTTATTTATTATACACCAACTGTGGGTCAGATACTTTATATACTTTAAATTGATCTCTACTCTCAAAGTAATTATTATTCGTGGTCGAGGCAATTGACACTAAGAAATTAAAGAAGCTTTCTAAAGTTCTCCAGTCAGTAAGTGGCAGAATTGGCATTCTAACCTAGTCTGTCTGCTTCCTTTCTATTTTTATATCCTGTTTGGGAATTCTTTTAATTCAACAAACATTTATTGAGATTCTACTACTTTCTAAGTGTTTGTTAGGTTCTGGGGTTCAAGACCACAGTCTGTTGGAAGAGAAAAGCATGTAAATAAATACTGACACAAAGTGTTTTAGAGTGCTATGCTCTGATGAGACATGGAGTAAAGAATGGTGGATTCCACCTGGTGGGGTGAGAGAATGAACGGTCACTTAGTCTTCATAAAGGTGGTGATCCTGCAGTGCACAGTAACAAGTAGGAGTGCCCGCAGAGATGACAGTGGAGAGATGAGGAGGCCATATTTTAATGGGCTTTGTGTATCATCCATACAAAAATTCAGAGCCCCGTGGTCTGGGAATTGCATCATTTGATTGATTTATATTCATGTGTTTTATTTTTCCCTGTTGCTCTCCCCTAATAGTTGTTTTAAAGTTCTAGTCTTATATGAGGAATCTGTGGAGGAGGTTTGTTGCCATTTTAGGAGGAAAATGGAAAGATATCTGAAAAAAACATAGAAAGGTATTTGGAAGAGAAACCCCTCTCCCACCAAGGAGTATAGTCTTTAGACAATGGAGAGCCAGTGAAAGATTGTGTTGCTAATCTATCATGCTGTAGCTCTGAAGTCTCCATGACCTGCGTGATCCAGCTAAACTCGCCTCACAGCTCCAATTTCACAGCCTGGGGAAGCCTTCTGTCTACCCCAACACTTTTTTCCCCATGACTTATTCTCTCATGGCCCATTTGTCTTCAGATTTTCTCTTCCTCCAGTGCTGCTTTTGTGTTGCACCAAGGATGACACCAACCAATCATGAAAGTCAATGTCTAAAACAATTCATTTACACAAAAGCACAAATGAGCATTGTAGATTTTACAAAAGATTTCTCAAAAGAGTTAGAGGGAAAATTTATAACAGTCCTGCAAAAGCCCACTTTTAGACATTCCTTTTCTCTCCAAATTCCATTTTTATAAAGTATCTAGCCTAAGGCACCTTTCCTCATTTCCTGATTACCTGTTGGAACCTCAAAATTTTCTTTTTATTATTGAAAATGCATGCATTACCCAGGCCTAGTAACAGACCTAGGCTGAGGCCTAGAGATTAAGAGAGATTTCAAATCCCAAGCATTTATAAAAGCTTGTTCATCCCATCTCCCACAATCTCCAGACCAAAATACAATGTTCTTCATAAGAGGAATCCTGGAGCATAATTTTCCATAGCTGGTTATAAAAGGCAACAATAGACTCTTTGTCCAGAAAGGATAGAGCCTTACCACTGTTTGCAGTGGGCAATCTCCTTTGAAGAATGAAATTATCCTTATTAATTCCTGGGTTGAGGGGAGCGAATACATGTCAGAACCAAGATTAGATAGGCAAGAGAGCAGACTCTCTTTTCATCTTGTCAATGGAAAGTGTCAAGGTATTTAAGAAAAAGTTAAGTGGTGGGTGTCAATATGACATCACGCATTTGGCAACAGGATGGGAACTTTGAAGTGAGGGCCTAGGCAAAAGCTTTGGTGTCAGTCCTTCAGATACCTGCCTCATTGCTGTTCATGGATCCACTTCCAAGCTCAACCATGTGTCTCCTCCCTGAAGGTCTGCCTGGACATGCGGATGGGAGAGGTATACTGAGATGCACTCCCTACCTCAGAGGTTTCAAAATAATTGTCTCGCATTGGAATCCTTTCTTAGGTAAAATTTTACTTGTAAGCCTCAAATGCAAAACTGATAAAATTAAAGTGATGTGGTTGAAAAGCTGTGGTTGGGAGCCCATCCATCCTTTTTGCCACACCACCCCTCTGAACTCATGTCAAGACTCCAGAGTTTCTTCTGGGGCTCTAGAAATTGAAGGAGTTCAGCTTGAAGCACCCCCACCGCACCTCATGAATCTGGAGATAGTGTGCGTAAGCTTTTTGAACTATCCTTTGGTGGTCAGAGGTCTCTGGGAAGAGTCTGAAATCAAGGCTCTGAATTGTGGAGACTTTTGGTACAGATTCTAACTCTAAGTGACCTCAAGGCTTTCAGAAGAGGATGTTGCATCTTACTGGCCCATAACGTGATCTGATGAGGTACCTTTGTTACATCCCCAGGGCCATGGGTAAGGCAGATTGAGGGAAGTAGCTCTCTCCATTCTCTCCACCATGCAGAAAGTAGAATTTATTAAGGTATCTTTTTGTTCTTTCTCCATTGTCAGATTTTCTGTAGACATCCTTTAAGTGATATGAGACCTCAGTTACCTTCTCTTATTAGCTAAGGTCTCTTTTTTATACCCTCATCATCTGGTATATCTTTTCCTTCAAATGGAGCCTGGTATAAGGTTGTTGGGGGAAGAGGAAGAGGAGGGGAGAGTCAATGTCTCTTGTGCCTCTGTGAGTCTCAAAAGGCCTGGGTCTTGCTCTGGCTCCAAATCAGATTTTCAAGAGCCATGTGAGTCAGATGTAATCAGACCAACCCACTCAAGTTTTTCTGGCCCTAGGAATAATCCTTGGTAACTGAGTCCAAGAGTACAGCCTGAAGAGCTGGTGGCAGAGTTCAGAACCTCACTGGCAGGAATTTTGTGTTTAACCTTGGCCTACACCCAGCTGTGTTCTCATTCCTTACCTGCTTCAGTTCCTTCAGACAGAAGAGAATTAGGGTGAAGGTTGGGAATTATATTGCATATGATCCCCTGAGCATCTAGGAAAGTATCCAAAAATATTCCACAGAAGAAAAAGGAAATGAATAGGTTCAAGATATAGGAAGAAACAAGAAGGCCTCACTCTAAGGCAATTTGTTCTTATATATAACAAATAAGCCTTGAGTGACTGGACCCTCCTCAAATTCTTGCTTCAGTCCCATATCCCATGAAAAACATTCTAATAGTACAGCCCTGTTTCACTTTTCTGTTTCCCAGCCAGAAAACTGGTATGACAGGTCAAGTTGTCATTAAGAGTGAATGTTGGGCCTGGCTGCCTATCACCAGGGTCAGGACCCACAGTAGATGTAGCCATCAGGACTCTGCTACCCCAGGCACCGAGTGGCAAAAGCAACAGCAGTGGTCATGCAGTTCTGGCAATAACAGTTTTTCCCTGGTGTATGGAGTTGGGGGGTGTTGACTACTGGAGCCTCAAGCCCAAACAATTCTGTTCTTACTCTGTGCACTAATTACTGCATCACTTATATCACTTACATCTCCTGGCCTTGATCACTATAAGATTTGGGTTTATGTGGGGTTTTCTTTATGACTCTGTCTAAAGGATAGTGATCTACATATTTATAACAGGTTCAAATAATCTACAAAATAACTTTCTTTTCTATATTGTATATAATTTCTATTTTGAGGTATCATTCCTATCTGGTGGGAGAAAATTAATGTCAATCCATTTGAGCATACACTGGAGATACTTCTAAATGAGAGGTGGAGGTAGAGAATGTATTTGATCTGTGAGGTTGTACGCCTCTGTTGGCACCTGCAGAGACGTCTAATAGTCCTTTGGGTCCTCAGTCATCTATCCACACAGGTTGCTTTTGATTCATTCTTCATCCATACCTGAAAACCTCTTTGGGGTCTATGGACATCTTGGCCTCTCAGGATTAATTCTACAACTCCCATGCCACACGGAGGCATAGGAAACTCTCCGAGTCTCTCTAAAGCCCTGTCTGACTACTCATAACAGGCAATCATTTCTTCTCAAATGTCTTTTCAGCTTCCTCGGCACAAGTTTTCTTTACTCTTAAAGCCTATAAACATCCTGTTGGAGTGTTTTGGGATTCAAAACAGGACAGCCAGCAGAAAGTGACTTAGAGCATAAGGTTATGTATTATCTCCCATAACAGGAAGTGTGAAAGACAAAATGGACTGTCAAATAAGATGATTTTATTCAAGCTGTTGCAATAGGGAGACTGTTCATCAGTGAGGAAGTTATCTAAGAAAGGGAAGGGGACCTTAGATTTTAATAAAAGCAGGTAAACAAGGGAGTCATTCACAGTCTCATGAGGGTCATGAAGAAGGATAGAGATGGGTTTTATTTCAGCATATGGGAGAGCTTTGCTGGTAGATGTTTCTTGGAACACAAAAAAGTGATTGGACTTTGGAGAACAAAAATGTGGGGGAGTCAATAGCCATGCCACCCTGAACAAACCCAATCCCGTCTGATCTCAGAAGCTAAACAGGGTCAGGCCTGGTTAGTACTTGGATGGGAGACCACCTAGGAAGACTGAGTGCTGTAGGCGTAAAAAATAATAAATAAGGGATTGTAAGATGACAAGGTCCTTGTAATCTATGAGGTCAACCAAATGCCTCGCCTAAAAAAAAAGTGGGTGAGAATTTCTTAAACATCTCTGTTTTCTGAGAGCACAGGGCTCAGGTAAAGTTCAGCATTGTCAGTCTGTCCTTTTGTTCAAAGCAAATGAATGTCGCTTCTCACTGAGCAACTCAGAAGTGATTCTGAATCCCCTGAATGGAGTGAAGCATGGTCAAAGAAATAGCCTCTCAAGGATTTTTTGTTGCCTCTATTCCTGCAAAACCAGTTGAACCATCTGTGGAGAGGTGGTGGCAAAGGTGGTTATTTGGGGGTACAGGAGATCAGGTATCTTAAAAGAAGGATGATTAAAATGAAAAGGGGAAATTATTAACATAGAAGTTTGCATTAAAGAACCCTGACGAATTCCAACAGGCCAATGGAGAAAAAGCATTCAATTATGCAGCACTGCTCATTGAGTGAGTTTCCTGAAGCTCTGGAGTGAGAATGCCGATGCTCTTGGTGATGTTTTGTCCACAGTCTAGGTGACCTCTCATATAAGGGCAAGCATGACTCAAACATTTTGCCAGACTTCCTCAATAGTTCAGACAGTGGCTTGTCCAGAGAGAATTACAGCTCATGCGCGGTCTGCTATGATGGTGAGTACTTCAAGATTCATTCAAGTCATCAAGCTTCAGTTTGCAGGACTTCTTCAGATCTTGGGGAAAATGGCCAGTTGCAAGGCAACTTAGCATCCTAATACAGATATGTAGAGTCAAGTTATAAGTCTCAGTAATGCTACCAGGCAGGAGGAAGATAAATTGAAAAAGTAGGTTTAGAAGTTTGTAGCCAAATAGTGAAAGAATCTGGAAGAATTGAAAATTTGGGCAAGGTAACAGGATCCCATCAAATTTGCATGTAGGTACCAAAACCAGTTTTTCCACAGGGAGGAAAGAAGTCAATCAATCTTTACTGAACAAGACAGTTTGCATATTTATCACCTACAATTTACAGAAAGCTGTAAAATAGCTCAAAGATACTGAAAAACTCATAAATAAACTCATCAAACATAGTCAGCTCTGATCACAATTAAATTCCTTTTCAGGAACCTTCTGAAAACTTTCTATACCGTTACACATCTTTTACAGCAAAACTTCTCAAAGTGACAAAACATAAACACATTCATTAATAGACCCAAATATATATCACCTATGTGTAGCATATAAAAATAAGAAGCAGAAGCTCATAAACTTAAATTATACTTGGTAACACTGTTTCAGTGGCCTATATTTTTAGAAATGATCTTGGTGTCTAATAAATATTTATTAAACTCAATTTAGTATAAGTCCTAAGTTTTCAGTTACTGAAAGATCTTGGAAATTATCTTCAAGCTAACTTACTATAGAAACCTAATTATAGTTAAAATAAAGTTTTGTCAGAATGATTTGATGTAGTTAAACAAAAATTTACATTTTCTATAATTTTATATTTTTATTATAAGTAATGCTAACTTATTCTATCAGTTAATCTGGATAAGTTTAGGAAGAGGATAATCAAGTAGAATATAAATGAATGTTTGCATTATACTTAACTCTAATTCAGAGAAAACAAAGCTCTTTTTATTAAACTGAAATTATTGAACTAGTCTTGTTTGTCAAAGATTTACCTACATTCTGAGACCTTGAATTTTAAAAAATTTCTGAGTTAGTTTCTTTAAGAATACCTATTTTTCACACTGAAAACATTTCAGGCTCAATTTCCTTTATTTTTGGGAATTTTAGGAATATTCAATTTACATAAGAGCTTTTTAAAAATCTCCAACCCAATCAGAATACAATACGCTCCTTTAAGAGATTTTACAATTTAATTTGGGAAAATCACCCAGAGATCAAGAAATACTACACACTCCCATAACGAGGTTTTCTGAGGCTTTTCTGAATTACAGACATATAAACACATAGTCATAAAGAGAGAAAGAGAGAGAGAGAAAAAGAGAGAGAGAGAGAGAGAGACAGAGACAGAGACAGAGACAGAGAGACAGAGAGAGACAGAGAGAGAAAGAAGGACAGAGAGGGAGAGACTTACAGCTTCAATTCTAAACTTTTAGCCATGGGTTAAATTTGGTCTTTTTGTTCCCAATTTTCTATCCCATCTTGCCCTTGGAAATTCTACCCATTCCTCCCAGCTTATTCTAAATGCACCTCCTCCTTGAAGTCTTAGTGCTCAGCAGGGTGTTATTTCTGCCACAACCATCACTTCTCTCTGATCACTTCAATCCTGGAATTATAGTTTTAAAAAAATGTATGTTCATCATCTTCTCTTTAAATCTAAACTCAGTAAGGCAGAGACTAGATTATCTTTCCTTCAACAGGATTAGCACTTCATACAAATTATTTAATTTAATCCTAGGCTCTTTGCTGTGTGCTTTATATTCAGGCTCTGTGCTGGGTGCTTTATATACTTATTTCTAAACTTTACAGCAACCTGGTAAGATAGATGACACTGTCCCCATTTTACAGAGGAAACAAACTGAGGCTCAGTAAGGTTATCCGATTTGTCCTAAGTCATGATGCTTCTAGGTGTCAGTATAGGGATTCAAACTTATGTCTGTCTGACTTCAAAGCTCTGAGTCAGACTGCTGAGTATGGTTGGACTACCTTGGAAAAAACTTAGGTCAGATATTCCAGAAAACAAGTCATAGGTAAGTCTTGACCTAGGTAGTCCATGTACTTCAGGCACTTAATAAGTTGGACCATACCAGTGAGGACCCCTCCAGCCCTCAGATGAGCCCAGGTGGGAGCCAAGACCAGCAAGTAGTGACATGCTGTGTCCAGGTGGGGCTGAAGTTCGCAGGGGGCGGAGGGCCCCTCTCACCTGGAACCACTCTCAGCCAGGCAGTGAGAGCCAGGGGGACTGCCAAGAAACAACAAGAGCCATTCATACCAGAAGCTCGCTCTTCTCAATGAGGCTATAAGTCACATTTCTTATTTGCAGATCAGTGCCCAGTGCTGGGCTATTGATGGAAGAGATGCTGTGTATGTGAATGAGCTCAATGATAACCAGTACCACATGAATTTTAACCCCTCAGGTTTGCAACAAATGGCCTCAATCAGTCTAACCAATGGTAATGTCAGGAAGGAGGAAGATAAGGGCCACTGCTTTTACTTGAGAAAGGAAGCAGCTCCCTCACCCCCTGCAGAAAATAAGGGCCAGCAGTGAGAGCAGAGAGCTTTAGGACACACTCATTGTTTTAGGTGCTTTGCAGACATGATTACATTTATTTGTCACAGACACCTCATGAGTGAGCACTATTATTATCCTCCTCAAGTTCCCAGTGAGGAAACAAGTACAGAGCAATTTAAGTCCCTGGTCTTATATCGCAAGTAAGTGGCAGCAGCAGGATTTGAACTCAGACTGAATCTAAGGACTGTGCTCTTCACCACTGCATTATAATGTGGCGTATCCAGGCAAAAATAACATGGATCATTATAATAATGATCATCCATGAATGACACCTCCTTTTACAACCTGTCATTGTTACCTCTCTCATTAAAAGGTGGAATCTATTGCTCCACCCTCTTCTCCCCTCCCCACCCCATATCTGGGTTAATTCTGTGACTTACTTTGACTAACAGATTATGGCTGAAGTGACATTGTGAGAGTCCCAGAGCCCAGACTTCAGGAGGCTTTGCAACTTCCACTCCTACCCACTTAGAATTCCGACATTGCCATGTTAGGAGGAAGTCCAGGTGGTCCTTCTGGAGGATGAGAGGTCAAGTGGAACAGAACTAAAGCTCTCCAGCCCACAGCGAGCACAAACTGCCAGCTGAGTAAGACTCTCTTGGATGTTCCAGCTTTAGATGAGTTCCCTCTGCCTGCAGCTACACCTGTGAGCCCAGGCAAATCCAGAAGCACCTCCCTGTCAATCCATAAAATCAGAAAAAATAAACCATTGTTTTAAGCTGCTAAGTTTTCAGGTGATTTGTAATGTAGCAATAGATAACTGAAATAGGTAGGTTTTAAATTTGTTGTCTATCTCAGACTATGTGCTTTTTAGCAATTTACAGTGACATAATACAGAATCACAGGATATTTGAGCAGGAGGGACCATAATGTAGCATCTGATTAGAAGCTTTTATTTTGTAGAGAAAGAAACTGAGACCCAGAGAGAAGTGACTTGTCCCAAACCACAGTTTCTTACAGCCTGAGCCGGAGCTAAATCTGTCTCCAGAGTCTTGTATAGAGTTCTCTTTGCTATACAGTACTGCCTAACTACGTGTGCAGTTAGAGGATGAAAAAGCTATTTTCAACTAATTTCAAGGATAAACACTAAAAGCTGTTTGTAATTTATAGTCTTAAATTTATAGTCTTAAATGCTCATGACATCCATGCAAAAAGATCCATATGCCAAGGGCTCATTAAATGCCAGGAAGCAATTACTGGAGACAAGGCAATGAATTGTTATAATTAAGTGTATATTGTCTCTCATGGGATCTGTACGTTTATGGATGTGCCAGCTCCCGGTAGATCAGTTGTTCCCCTCTTGGCTTGTACACTGGAGTCATCTGGGGAGTTTTAAAGAACATCTGAGGTGTGGCCCAGGCATCGAGAGATTTAAAACTGGCCCAGGGTGACCCTAATGAGCACCTGGGACTGAAAATCTCTGCTCTGAACTCTGAGTTCCTGGGGGGCAGGATTTTCATCTTTGTACCCCCCCTGGAGCACCATGCCACAGAGCATTGTTGATTGAAACCAGGGACATGATGATGAAAGTGCTTACAGAGAGCAGTTATGGAAGAATGGAAAATACATGGGTTTTGACATCAAAAACATCTGTCTTTGCCTCTTGATTTTGATATTTAATAGCTATATAACCTTGCATACAACAGACTGAGCCACCAATAAAGTGGTATAAAGATGATACAGACTTCCTAGGGATGTTATAAAGTTTAGCCAAGATTGTTTAGCTTTTGAAAAGTGCCTTGATAACAGTAAAGACCTTGTCACATATTGTTATTTCTATTCAAAATGGAAATAGAGAAGCTTTTTGAAAAGAAATGCTAAAATCAATTAAAGATGACTGTAAGAATTGAAGCAAAATGGAGGGTTATTTTAAAAAATCAAGTACAACTACCCAATTCCTTCATAAGTACATTTAAGCATTTTTGTTGTTTCTCCTTCCAGATTTTTTCCTTGTTGTTTATATGTATGCCTGCACACATGCAAACACACATGCACAAAGACACAATTTAGAAAATCCACATATAGTGTTATATTGTGCTTGTTTCCCACGTTATAACTATCATTGCTTATAACCATGAATTGTAATTATTGTGATGTTTTTCTAGCCTAATGATTTGGTGAGCAATTGAAGGAGGTAATATGGCTAGGATGAAGTGGAAACAAGAGCAAATCCAGTGCAAATCTGCAGAAAAATTACACATTTTGGATGCCTAATGATTACCAAAAATTATCTGCAAGTTTCCTCTGAGGCTTACCCATTTTCTCCTCTGAAAAGATGGATGTTTCTCACAAGAGCTTGGGAATTGACACAGATGGAATGAGGGTATTTGGTCCTGACCTTCCTAGATAGTCTTTCTTCTCTAGAAAGGCCTTGGTCACAGCCCCCAAAATCCTTTTGGCCAGCAGTGTTTATGTGCACATGGTTTCAAAGGTACAAGGAATGGAATGGAAGGAGGACCAAAAAGTGCCTATTAAAGTTAACTATTAATTTAGAGAAAGCAAGTTTTTATACTTAAGCCAACCTAGAGTTGATCCAAAAGTCAACACTTAAAAGAGCCAGAGCAAACACAAAGGCCACGTCTCTGAGGGTGATCCAGCTTTAGAAAGGACATGAAGACGATGGAATACTTTCCGGCTCAAGTCTCCCCTTTTTCTGGACTTAATTCTTAATAGCACCAGAGCTTCCACGTGTCTGTTGGCTGAGGGCCTTGCCCATAAGGGGACAGTGTTTACAGAATCAATGGGGAACAGAGAAAGGGCAACTGTAAATCTGAAACAAGAGGCCCCTTGTAAGGATATTCCCAGCACAGGCATGCTGAGTGTGGCTCATCAAAATCAGGCCTTTGCCTAAGTGATTTCTTGTTTTGCCCGGACACCACTCCTCAGAACAGGCTTGAAATTCTTCTTTGAAAACTGTCTTTAGAGGTCCAATAAAGAAATCCATTTCATTTCTTTTTTATAGTACCCTCTGATATATATATATATTTTTTTTGTCATGAAGATCTTGTTTAGAATACAAAGAACTCGGCTTAGAGTTGGAGAAAACTGTGTGTGAATTTCAATTAATTTATTTAATAACTGAGTGATCTTGGACAAGTTACATCCCATCTATTTTTCTTAATTTCCTTATGTATAAAGAGGGGGTCATGACCCTTACCTACCTCCCATCATTTATTACATGTGTTATCACCTTGATGGTAGCCTCCAAGGTCACTGAGAGATGAAGTTGTACTCCCTACCAGAGGTCACAGAACATAAAGGCTCATTAACTAAAAATGTTCGAATCACACAGATTATAAAATTAATTAAAAACACAATGAGAAGGAAGAGAAATCTATTAGAACTCTGAGATAGGGTGTGAGTGGGTTGGAAGGACCACACTACCTGAATCCTGAGGTATGCAGTGTTCATGAGTCCTGTCTTCCTCTCTACCACATCAGCCTTTCCCACTGATGGTTTAATTACAGAACCAGAGTTGAGGTTTGGGCTAAGGAGTCCATAGACAGAAAGTGCCCTGGCCAAGAACACACACTTGCTTTACTGGAGAGACACAGGGACAAGTACATGAGGCCAATAGCTGCAGTTTGCTAATTAACCTGCTGTGCATCAATGAGTTATAGCCGAGAGCTGGCAGAGAACACATGGAACTAGAATGAGTGTCATCAGTGTATAACTGAATTATGGCCTCATGAATATTGATTACTTTTGTATATTTAGTGCACCCAGAATGTTGAGTGCCTTATAGGTCTCTTGGATATATATATATTCAGTGCACCAGTTCCTCGTGAATATTTAGTGCTTTATAAATAAATATTAGAGAGTTCTTGATCCTTCCATCCCTTTCTACCTATGTTAAATATACATATACCATAGTTTCTAATATATTTTATGAATTTTATTTCTCTGTTTCCTTCTTTTCAAGAATTGTATGTTTTCATATACAATAGCAAATATGCATTACAGCATTCTCATTTCACAAGTGAGAAAGCATTTTGTAAACTGCAAAATTCTATACAATTTTAAGATGTTATTATTATTTCTATTATTATTATTAAACAAAAATAACTGTGGCCATTTACAAAAATCAAATCTCTCTTTAAAGAGTAAAGAGGAAGTAGTTTAGCCTAATGACTAAGAGCTGTGAACTAACAGACTTTGCTAACTTTTGGGAAGTTATATAACCTCCCTGAGACTAATTCCTTATCTCTAAAATGGAAATAACAATAGCTACTTCATAATGCTATTGTGAAGATAGAATGAGATAATATATGAAAAACACTTGGGAAATTGCTTGGCCTGTAAAGATGGTAATACTTAACCTTTATTGAGTGCTGACTGTGTACCAGGCACTCTCTGATTATATGATTACAAAGGTATGATTATACAGTATGATTACCATGCCCATTTTATAGATGAGGATTTTAAGACAGAACCAGAATTCAGACCCAGGCAATCAGACTACAAGCCCATGCTCTTAATCATTTTGCAGTGTGGACTCTTACACAGTAAGTAGTCACTACATGATGCATCATCATATTTATAAGGTTGTCCACTAGAGCAGATATTAAATATCAAGTGCAAAAAAATGCCACTGATATTGATATTTTGAATTGACTCTTTCAGCCCCAGTTCTACCTTCCATCTAGTTAGACAAATTGGAAAACTACATGTGGCATTTTTCAGAATCCTTTGCAGCTAAGGTTATAGATGTAAATTCTGCTTTGCAATTAGATTCATTTGTGAAAAGTGTGGAAGGCAGAAGTGAAGGCAAGTCATTCTTATGCTGCTAAGGCTGCTGGCAAACAAGCTGTTGGACAGACTCTCAGGTGGCTCCTACATCCCCACCTTCTTGTATTCACACCGTAGTGTAATCATGTCCCCTAAAGTGTGCATAGTGGAACCTGTGACTTGCATCTAACCAATAGAATATGGCAAAGTAATGGAATTATGTGTACATGATTATGTGATATAAAATTGCAGCATGTAGTCAGCAGTAATGTAATGGCTATGTATAGAGCCAGAGGGGTGATAGAGTAATCGGGGGGATCATTTCATAAATTACGCAAATGTCTAACCAATGTACTGTATACTTGAAACTAATGATAAAATCAAATAAAATGCTAAAAAATGTAGGTGAAATGGAAATGAAAAAAAATGATTGCAGCATTTATCTTGCTGGGAGACACACTGGCTCTCACTGGTTTGAGGAAACAAATGGCCATGTGGCAAGGGGTCGAGGATGGCCTCTGCCTAATAACTAACAACAAACTGAGCCATGGAACTGAGTGTCACCAACAACCTCATGAGCTTGGAAACAGAACCTTCCCCAGTCAGATAAGGTAAGAATGAAGCCCCAGGCAAAACCGTGATGGCAGCCTGATGAGACAGTGAATCAGAGGATCCATCTAAGTTGTGCCTGGATTCCTGATCCACAGAAACTGTAAGATAATAATATATGTTGTTCTCAGCCATTGGGCTTGTGTTAACCTTGTCCTGCAGCAATGGAAAACGAACACACAGAGTTACAGAGACTGAACTGAAGGAAATGAGGCAGTCGTAGCAGCATATGTGAGGGCAGCACAGCAGCTTCCTGACATGGGCATGGCTGGATGCTCTTGAATTCAATAGTCTAGTAGTGACCCTTGACATCCACTCTGCAAGCCTTTTGGACTATTTTGTATTCCCCTAATTCTTTGCATGAAATCAATTTCTTATTGAATTACCAAAAGTGATATCTATTTCCTCTACTGAATCATAGTGCATATCATCACCCTGCTCAAAACCATGGCCAGTCTATCTCAATATTTATTTCTGTTAGTGACCCAAAAACATTTTAGGGGAGAACAAAGTGTAGCAGGTCCTCAGATAATGTCATAGGAACTAAACTCTGGTTTATATCAATTAGCCTATAGTAAGATTGATTTTATTATATCTCGTTTCACTTTAAGTTGCAGAACCTATTAATGATTATTAAGTGAGGACTCACTATAGTTCCTTTTTAAAGTATCAAGGGAGAAAGGAAATAATAATCATTGAGCAAGGCTATTTCTTTGAATAGCCACAATAGCCTGCAAGGAAGGTAACATTAATCCTATTTTATAGAAGAGAAAAATGAAGTTCAGACCTCAGGTGATTACTCAATATTGCACATTTTGTGAATAGGATACCTGTGATGTAATTCTAGGTCAAATGGACAACTTGACTGCACATTCTTTCCACTGAACCATGCTGTTAAGAATATCCTGATTTCTTTTTTTTTCTTTTTTTTTATTCTTTATTTTTATTTTTTATTGGTTTTAAGTATACTGTACATTGGTTAGACATTTATATAATTTATAACAACCCCCTAATTGTTCCTTCTCTCCTCTGGTTTTCCACCTAGCCAATATATTAATGCTAACTATGTTCCTTATGCCATGTTCCCCATCCTTGT